>VFFE01007257.1:1519291-1554812 GCA_008921705.1 Burhinus oedicnemus
TTTTTTTTTTTTTTTTTTTTCCCCCTATCTTCTCTCAATGTCTGTAAAATGCTTAGAGACTCTTTTGGAGGAGGATAACTCTGTAAGTTCACATAATTTGTATTAAAAAGTAAGAAAGAAGAAGAAAAGATACACTGTATTTTTAATCAAATTGCCTGGATTCTTTTTTTGCATAACTTGCTTGACTTATAACGTGAAAATACAGGGAAACTGAATGATCAAGCAACTCCCCATTAAAAAAATGCAAATAACCCATTTTTAATTTAAAAGATAAGCTAATTAAAAATAATGGCTGTGGACACTTCCTGACAAAGCACTTCAAAAACAAGAACCACGTATTTCATGAGACTTTAGTGTTTTTTAATTAAGATGATTTTTCATTTCCCCTCTTCTTGGCCTGTGATAATAAAAAGCCGCAATTGGAAACCAAGCAGTTTTTTTCCCATTGAGAAGTATAAAGAAGCAAGACTGATGTTGTCCCTAAATGGGAAGAGAATAAAAATCCCAGGCAGTTCCATTTGGCTTTAAAAGCTGGCCACAAATTTTTAATCAGGGGAAGTAAAGAGGAAAACTCACTGCTCATCCCCCAGCAGTAAAGCTGTCCACCGGTGTTTTCTCCCCCCCGACTGTTGGGTACTCCACCTCCATTTCAGCGGCGCCCACAGCTCTGTCTCTGCCAAGCACTTTTCCTTTTACTCATCGTTAGCTATTTGACCCTCTTTTCCCTTCCCTCTGATGTCATCTTCATGAACAAAAGAGCTGTCGCCAGCTGTGATGCCAACAGTGGAGACATCTGGTCAAAGCATGGAAATACAGATACTTCTAACTTCCCTGAATGACTACGCAAGGCTAACGTATCCTGTCATTAGAGTGGACCTTCTTAACCTTCGTTACATCAGCACTGGTACAGAAATGGGTAACGCGAGATTAGTTGGAGCAGGGCTACGAGTGGGATAGCACAAGACAGACAGGCACACTGGGGCAGCCTCAAAATGAGGATGCAAGAAGTGAACGGAGAAGCTTGGCTTTCACGCCCCAAAGAGTGAGCAATGTTACTTGGGCGTGGATTTACCATTGGAGGAGTGATAGGATACCAGCGCACCCTGTCTTGTCCCATTAGCACTGCCAGTGTTGTGTCGAGGCTTGGTGTGACAGGACTCCAGAGAGCCAGTCCCCTCTCTTCTCCTCTCCACCACCAATTCAGGCTGCATCCCGCTGCATGCAGCAGCATCCCGCTCTGTTATTCACAAAGCTAATTTGCAGGCTGGATATATCGATAGGCTATGGCTCTTCTGCACTACTCCGAAGATGTGAACCAGCGTATATGGCCAGCTGAGATAGATTCGCAATTTTTTTCTGCCAGCACAGTGGTGCAAAGCAGCTAAAGTACACTAATCTGGACCCTTGTGTCCATCGTGCTGTTTTCCAAAGATAGGAAGCAAGAACAGGACACATGAATTACAGCAGACAGACATAAACAGGAGAACATAACATCCACCTGACCAGCGGAGGATTAGAAGATACACAAGGCATTTCTTGGAAATGTTGTCTCAGTGGTCATAGTCTCAACAAGAGGAGGTAAAGGGGACGAGAGCGTGCGTGTGAGACTGCAAGTCACTGATGCAGCTTATGACCAGGAACAGGTAGCAGGTATTAGGGAAGGAACGCAAGCACAGACCCAAAAGGGCAAAGAAGCCCCAAGCTAGTGACTCCACATCCTTCCAGTCTAAAGTATTTTGCAATTCAATGATAGTTTGTCTTTCCTGTGCATTTGTGTGGTCACAGAATCATAGAATGGCTTGGGTTGGAAGGGACCTTAAAGATCATCTAGTTCCAACCCCCCTGCCATGGGCAGGGACACCTCCCACTAGACCAGGTTGCTCAAAGCCCCATCCAACCTGGCCTTGAACACCTCCGGGGATGGGGCAGCCACAACTTCCCTGGGCAACCTGGACCACTGTCTCACCACCCTCAGAGTGAAAAATTTCTTCCTGAGATCTCATCTAAATCTCCCCCCTTCTAGTGTGAAGCCATTACCCCTCGTCCTATCACTACACGCCCTTGTAAAAAGTCCCTCTCCAGCTTCCTTATAGGCCCCTTTCAGATACTGGAAGGCTGCTATAAGGTCTACAGCACTATTTTACAGCTGTTTAGACACGATTTTGTTAACTGTAATACCACACTGAGAAGTCATCACCTATCTCTAATTCAGACCTACCCAAGAGCTCTCCCATGGTGTAGGAACGAACTCACAGGGTCTGAAGAAAATCAGATGTTGTTTGCCATCCACCCTCCTTGCCCTGAAAAGCACAAATTCCTAAGTCTTTTTGGGGCTTATAACCACGGGGTAAGAAAAATGGTGGGGTTCACGAGCAATCAGGAAACCTTTGTAGGCTTGTAAAAATGTGAGAGGCATAGCTTTGCAGCTCATAGGTCATATATTACCAATAGAGGCCCACAGTCATTATACAATCAAATTTTATAGACTTTAATTGACTCCTTGAAAGCAACCTAAGGCTTTTAAAATGTGAGGCCTCCAAGAAAAACAATTCTAGAGTATCTGAAGATGCTTGTAGGGCTGTTAAGCAATTCATTCAAGCTGTGTGTCTTGCTGCAAAATTTATCAAGTTGAGAGAAATATGTGCCTTCAGTTTTCAATCAGAATATTTAGTGGTACCAACACTTTTCCAACACTAATACAGAGTCTATAGAAAAAGCCTGCCGAAACCATTCCCCCTTCTTGGAATGCTAGAAGAGCTGACTTTAAGTTTATTTTTACCAATTTAATCTTCAAAACTTCAAAGTTTGTCTTCTGCTGTATTTTTTAAGGCAGAAACCCAGTCTCTACAGGATTACAGCCAAATATGTGCAACATCAGGGTACACCTGGAAGTCATTAAGACCTGCATTTCAAATCCTACTGCAAGGGGGGGGTGGAAGACTCCATCCTCCCCCTTCTCGGTGTTGACACCCTGTTTCTATTAGGGTAACCTTGAGCCAAAGGTGTTCAAAATAAGGAGTCAAACTGCAAACAAACACATTATAAAGAACTCTGCAGTACCGCTCCAGGGTAGGGTCAGAGGCCAATTATGTCAGGCTGAGATAGAGAAGGACAGAAACCTCATAAAGGACCAGAAAGTTCCCAAAGAATAATGCGAAAGCTTTCAGAGATGTTTAAGCATGTGAATATTTAACTTTAAAATGTGCAGGAATGATTTTTCTTTTCTTGATCATGTTCACATAAAACATAAAATCAATTATTTATTCTCCCATAGTCATTCTCTCGAAACAGGCTCAATTCCATGGCTTGTTTGGATTTCTTTTTTAAAAATCAAAAATGCTAATATGATTTAGAACTCCTTTTTCTATATATATTTTTTTTCCTGGTAAATTGTGGCTTGATATAGATATGAGATGCCAGATTGTTGGAAGCAAAACAGAAATTGCACTGTGAACTGCCACACCAGCTGGTAACCACATTTTCTAGAAAATCTGTGGGCAGGCTGTCTTGAGAAAACAGAATGGGAGCTAAAATCGTTGCTATTTTTGTGTGATAAGTAGATAACTGAAAAGGCAAAACACAACAATTTCACTTCAGAAGTGTTAGTTTTCTAACTATTTGTATTTTTTGTCGCTCTTTACATTGGCTTTGCCACAAAATGCTTTGTTCACCCTTTTTATTTTAGATATATATGTCTACAAAATCGGCTTTTCATATTCTATTTATCTCATTTCAAGCCAGGCGCAGTACCTCAACACAATATCGTAAAGAAATGAAGAGATGGCTGCTGAGCTCAACTTCTGTACTTGCAAGACAGCATCTTTTTTTGGAAATCATACCGATTTTAACAAGAAACACCATAGCATTGCTGCCACGTTTGACTTATGTGTGTTTATTATATGAACGACTTGATCACTTTTTTTAGCATTTCTCCATTCACAGACCAAGCAGCCCTTTGGTTCTTTTTAAAATAGTTCAGATGTGAACGGAGTCCCAAAAAGGCTGGTGTAGTACCTGCCGCGGCGTACGAAAAAAATCTAACTAACCTGCAACTCACGCGCGTGAAACTAAATCCAACCCTTTAAGTACGGTGGGGGACTGTCCTTTTTACCTAGGGCAAGGAACCATTTTGAGAACTTTGGGACATCAGACTGGTCAAAGGGCACCAGGCAACGTCACACAGGAAAACATGGGTTATTTTTGCATCCTTCCAGATTCATCCCAGGGCACGAACGGCACCGCAAACACCCCAGCTCCCGGCTTTCCCCCGCTGGAGGATGGAGGGGCCTGACTCCTGCTCCCCACGGGCACAGCCCATCCCCGTTCGCCCTCTCCAGGCTCTGACCTCTGCTCCACGTGGCCTCAGCGCTGCCAGGGGGGCAGAACCCCCAAAATGGTAAAAAACAAGTCTGGACTCTAAGCAGCTGTCTAGCCACCGCTCCCGGGTCACTTCCAGGTAAACAGCGGCAGACTTTTGGCACTCGGAGGCAGGTGGGGGCGGGATGACTGTGATAAACCTTGTTTGTCCAGGTGCACAGCTAGACGTGGGTTTTGCTGTTTTTCTTCGGAAAATGGCGAGGTGGTACCGCGGGCTCCCCCCTCTGCCTGGCCTTTCACGCCATCCCACCCATCACCGGGAGCTTTTGAGGCTTTAAGGGTGTTGGGGAAAAGCCTTATTGCGTTTAAACAACGCGACAAAAAGACTAAATTAATCCCGCGCCTTCACCCTCGTTACAGGGTAGATTCGCTGGGAGAAATTCTCCCCCAGCAAAGCCAGATGGCTGAAGAGAGCAAGAGAGCAACATTTGCCTCTTAAGCATGATTTCATTATTATTATTATAACTTCAAGAACTGACTGTTAAAAGCGCAAGTTTCAGGGCTAAGACCATATGCAGCCACTGCTGGAAGCACCGTGAAAAAGTGATAAAGGATGAACCAGAGCAGAACTCCTCATAAGGCAAAGAGACAAATCAAGGTTGCGACTGATACGGTTGTGCCCTGGAAGTGTAAATAAATGTGAAACGCAAAGGGATTTCATTCCTGAAGTCTTACAAAGACTTTGCAAATTAAGAGAGGAAGAGAACATTTTCTTTGCTGCTTCACACACACAAAAAGGATCCGCCCCATGAAACGGCATTCATTTTTATGAATTTTCTTTCTTTGCAGCACATAACCCTGTTGACACATAGCACCTTGTCTGGGCACCAAAAATGAGCACAAAATATTTTAGAGTGAAGTCTTTCCTTGCCAGGCTTGCATGGCTCTGGAACACAGAGCAAGAAGGTCTACAGAGAAGGCTGGGGGTCTCTCCTAACACCCAAAGCATGGCCAAAAAGAGCAAAGCCACCCATTTCAGTAGGAGATGGGCCGCTTGGTGAAGACAGGGAGGGGAGCAGGGGCCAAATGACTGCTCTGCTGAGTCCTCATGGATTCCTGCTTCTTCTTGGGGCAGCTCAGTTTTGTATTTCTCCCATCTTAAATTACAATTTAGACTTTGAGGAAAAAAGGCAAAAATGAGGTGAGTGTACTGGTTTGTACACAGCAAAGCCCCTTCTGAGGGCGGCCTTGGCACAGAGATGCTCTGCACTGGGTCAGCAGAGAAAAGATACTTTTAAAGTAAAACCTTTGAAGGGTATCAGAAGCAAATCCCCTTGTGCTGAACACTGACCTCTGGGACACAGGAATATTGGAAATAACTGCAGTAGTATCATCCAGTGATCTTAAGGAGCTGGAAAGCACTTAAGCAAGCACCGGACTTCTGCCTTGACTCCTGTTTTCTCAGGCCTGCAGCTCTAAACTTCGGACTCAACCACTGTCAAAAGCCAGGCAAATACAAACTCACACCATTTTATGGAATACTCTGTCCGCTCTGGAGCCCCCAGCATAAGAAGGACGTGGACTTGTTGGAGCGGGTCCAGAGGAGGGCCACAAAGACGATCAGAGGGCTGGAGCACCTCTGCCTAGAGGACAGGCTGAGAGAGTTGGGGTTGTTCAGCCTGGAGAAGAGAAGGTTCCGGGGAGACTTTATAGCCCCTTCCAGTATCTGAAAGGGGCCTACAAGAAAGCTGGAGAGGGACTTTTTACAAGGGCATGTAGTGATAGGACGAGGGGTAATGGCTTCACACTGGAAGGGGGGAGATTTAGATGAGATCTCAGGAAGAAATTTTCACTCTGAGGGTGGTGAGACAGTGGTCCAGGCTGCCCAGAGAAGCTGTGGCTGCCCCATCCCTGGAGGTGTTCAAGGCCAGGTTGGATGGGGCTTTGAGCAACCTGGTCTAGTGGGAGGTGTCCCTGCCCATGGCAGGGGGGTTGGAACTAGATGATCTTTCAGGTCCCTTCCAACCTAAACCATTCCATGATGCTATGACTCTATGTTTAACTCCATATATTTTATTACACATCGAGTTAGCGAGCTAGTGTGCTTTAGTTAAAATTATACTGACAGGCAAAACTCTGTAGCATTTAATACAATTGAGCAAATGTTTTCCTCCTGAAACTGCCCTGGGAGGTTGGGAGAGTAGGTTAACTAAGGTACTTAAACGTGAAAAGCTGAAAAGCACACGTAGCGGATCACCAAATATATTTTGAGTTGCATAAAAGATATGCCTTGTTCTAACAGCTAGCTCTTAAACTCGTGGAAATTAGAAACACCTGCACAGTGTGTCTCAATGCTATATTTATTTGTCTGTGAATATTTATAAGCATTTAAACTACTAATGTTGTTGGCATTGTTAAATCTTGATTGTGAAGTTTGTAAATATTCAAAAGAAGCAGATGTTTACTAATCCCATTTACCTTTAAGGGAAAAAAATGTAAAACTGGAACGAAAGCAGATTGTTAAACTGTTTTCCCAACAGAAACAACCAAAATAAATTACTGCAATCTGAAGACTATAAAGAGTGACTTCAAAGGTCAAAGGATTAAAGACAGTCTAAACCATGAAATGCATTTTATTAGATTAATAAAACATATGATTTTGCTAACTTAATTATATGAACAAATTAGCTGGAAAGGAACTTCAGAGCTTGCCATCCCAAATTAACGCCGGCTCTAGCAAAGGTGCAGCAGCTACTGACCCGCTCTCAGCTAGCTTACAGGCTTTTATCTCCGCACGGAGCCGTTCCAGAAGTAAGCCTAAAGGAAAGAGCCAGGAGGGTTCTCGGGCGCGGGGGGCGAGGGCTGCGGCTGTACGGCTGCCAGCGCCATTCACCCTCTTCAAAGAACTCGGGACTGCTCGGGGACCGAAGCTATAGAGCCGGCTCAGCCTGTGCCAAGGAGGCCTACACTTGGCTCCGCCGAGTAACCAAAACACTAATTCCGTTCTCTGTTCATCTGTTTTAAATCATGCTTTTAAGTGTATTTATGTGATAAAGAATTGAAGCTGTTTCTTTTGGCCATCCAAATAATTGGGACACTCTCCTTTTCAAATAGATTGACATTTTAGTACAACAAGCACATTGAAAAGTGAATTTTGGCTCGCAGAGCCTTGAATTTGCTTAACTCTTTCAGAGCTTAATAGTAGCTCTTTTCGAAGACGGGTTTCTCAAGGAAATATAAGCCTTCCAGGGCCAGATCCTGCTCCCACAGAAGTCACGGCAAGCTTGATTAAAAATGATCTCAAAAAGAGTGTTGTAGCACGGACCATTGTACACAAGCAAAGAAACTATTTTTTGATACAAGACTGCATTATTCAATTTATAAAGAAACACTACCCCAGACCAAGCGACTGAAAAAGCTGTCGTTTACTCCCACGACATCAGCTGAGATGAAGAAATCTAAAGGAAAAAGTATGCCTTTAAGGCAGGGTGGTAACGTCTCAGGAGACAGAAGCAGAAAGACGACAGTGCCACGTTTTGCAAGATCGCTCTCATTAGCTTTATGAAAGTTCAGATTCACGTTCACTTGGTTAATTCACCCGCACAGATACAGCTGGAAGGAACAGTGCCTCCCCAGCTCCTTCTGCTGTGACATTAAACGTGGCAAGGTTATCGTTTAATATACCTTCACTGAAGAATTGATTTATGGCCTTGGCAGGGGGATGGGTCTCTCTTTCCCAATACTTTACAATTTGCTTGGACAACACTGGAAGCAAAACCTTAAAATTTCTTAAGTAGAAAAACTCGCTAGTAAAATAAGTTCAAATGTATCTTTCTCCTGAAGTGCAGCTCACTACAGATGCACACGTTGCTGATCCATTTCCCCACTCATTATTTTAGGGTTTACATACCGGATCGGAAAAAAAAAAAAAAAAAAAAAAAAAAAAAAAAAAGCTTTTGCCATTTTTTACTTATTAGTCGTTCCTCAGACTACCGCTACCTTGTGACAGTGAAATAGCATTTCACTTCAACAGCATCACCACCATGTGCTCACCCCATTAGTAAGCCCCCCTCAGAATCCACTAAGTTTCAGTCTAGTGAGATGTGATGAAGTGATGCGACGTCCACTAAAAACTAAGGATTAGTGCTGTTTCCAAATGAGAGAATGCTTTGAAAGATCATCCTGACTGCTTTTTTAGTCTGCATATAGATCCTCACACAAAACCAGACTTTTTTCTCTTTGTTTCTTTCTCTCTCTCTCTTTTTTTTTTTTAAATAACATCCTAATGTGTCATCAGCTTTGGATAGGAATGGAGATGTACATGATTCCAGCATTTTTAATTTTCAAGGTCATGGAGCCCAAATCATAAAGGAAAAGCTCTCTTGGGTCCTTGCAGCAGTGGCTGAACATGCAAACAAACAGCTAGATCTGGAAACAATTTCAGCCTGATTTATTGGGGTTAACCTTACATGGAGTTGGGATTTCTCGTCTTACTGAAAGCAGAACAAAACAAAAAGCTAAACCTTCACTTTTTTAGATTGATGATACAAAGTCATTTCTTACTTCTGCAGTGTCATCTGGCTCTACTTCCCCCTGAGGAGTGGTTTGGACAGCCATGTCCAGAGCCAGGAAGACCTTTCCAGTGAAGCCACGCCAGATTCTCTCCTGGCTACAGCGGAGTACCACAGCAGCATGACGGGACACAAGGGCCACTCGCTTCTCAGCTTGACGTGGGCATGCAGATCTCCCTCCTTTGTGTTCAACCCCATCTTTAGCTGTCCTTCCCAAGTCTTGCTTCTGTCTTCAACCATCCCTGAGTCAGCTGTATGCACAAGCCCAGACTCAGCCAGGTAGCCACCAAAAAGTGTACGTTTGGCTGCCCTATACCACAACACGTAGCAATACCTACTTTGCTAATGGTTGCCCTTAAGGGACTGAGAAGACTGTATTAATAGTAATTCATGTTGGGATGCTCTGAATCAGCAAGACTTATAAGAAAATGAAAATAGCAGCAGCTTTGCATCATTACAACTCTACCCCTTGTGGATTTTCTGCTAGTGGCAATCTCCCTGAGCTGGCACAGACTAAAATATTCTCCTCTTAATACCATTCTCCTTCTCTCCAACTCCTACACACAAAGAAAGCTGAGTTTACTAAGTGGCACTACTTTCTTATTTTAATGAATGCATACAAAGCATATTTATATGAGTACTAGAGCTTAGAGGTTTAACATCAAGCTTTCTCATTGCAGATCCCACACTCTACTCGCTATTTGTACAGGTTTTATTCAAAAGAATCTCATGCTACAAGTGCAAGTCAGAACAACAGCGAAACCAACAATCCCTACTATTTACTGCGTGAGCTCTACCAACGATCTTCTCATCACCTCTGAAGGTCGAATATCAGGATAACAGTCCCTGGTAAAACACAAAACGGCACGAGCGCTTCACGCGAGAACGACTGCTAGATCCTCACTCGCAGCCCTTGGGTAGCAAACACGCAAGGGTTTCTTTGTCAAGCCGGCGAGATGCTAACCTTGTTTATCTGCGAATGCAAAGCAGCATTCCCCCATCCAGCGGTGTCACTCTGACCTCCGCGCGGAACCTCGGCTCTCCCCATGCAGCATAACAATGCTGCTTTTGTGCAGCCAGCGTAAGGCCACGGGAGTCAGGATTTACTGCTCCGGCAATTTAATCATAACCTTCATACTTTGCGGCTTATTCAGTTCGCATTCTCAAACAAAATACATAAAACGCCACAACTTTTTCCTTGCTCCTCGTATCTGTTAAGTGATACTCATTATCACTCACTTTCCAAAGATTTCTTTTTTCCTACAAACACAGGAAGAAAAACCCCAGAAACAAAATGTACAAAATTCTTGCTCTGGAAACACCAAGTGAAGGATATAGCTTTAAAAGCTTCCACTGAATTGCCTTTTTGTGCCCCGTGCAAGAAAAACGAGCCGTACTTAATACCCTAAGTATTTCTATGCCCACATTCAATCAATCTGCAGAAAGCAAAAGTTACAAACCTTTTAACATTTGAAAACAGGTATTAGAATAGTCATTTTCTAGCCTTTATTCATCGCAGGTGCAGGCCCTACGTGTATTTAACAGGGATTTTTAAAGGAGATTTACAAATAGCTAAAGCAGTGGCTGCGAACTGCAGAAGGCCATAATACGGGAAAGATAACACTGAGTGCAGAGTGACTGTTATGGATCTGTTCCTGAAACGAGCTGAAAACCTATGATCCAATTAAATCAATAGAAAACACAGCTGCTCGAGCACTCTAGGGCCCGAGCTGTAAATCTGAGCACTGAACACAACCTCTTCCCCCCGCCCCTTTTCCCAAAGGGGGTTACCTGCTTATCCCGGAGCGGTACGGATGGCGGGGTCCGCGTGCATGGGGGCAGCTCCCGCAGGCGCCCTGGCGAGCGGTGCTCGGAGCCCGGCAGGGCTGGCTTGGGGGGGTCGCCTCAATGCCTCCTTTCAGTTTCGGTCCCATGTGGTTTCACACTTCGACCCCACAAGTTCACTTTGAACTTCAGGTTCAAATGAATGCAAAATCCCAACACAAAAGACAGTCAAAACCACTGCTTATTGTGGGAGAAGCAAGCCTAACTGTGTACCAGATGGTTTTTAAACAAAAAAATATAAATTAATCTCATCATTTCAGTGCATGTTTCCTCACAGCGTGCTATCTGAACAGAATACTGCTACTCCTTCCTTAGCTTCAATATGAAAATCTCTTAACACCACCATTGTGTTTTGCCATGTGCTGGCTTCTAAGTGTATATATATATGCAACCATTGTTTCATATCATGACTGTTCAAATGTACTCAGAGAGTATGTACAAATGCAGTAAAATTATTTTTTTTTAATTTCATATGACTATAAATAGTATGTCTGCGCTAGACTTACAGGCAAATCTAAATCAATGTTATGCTAGGTCAGTCCTTAAGTTGCACGTGCTTGTATATTTTTATATCTGTACGACAGGGAAAGGAATGACATTCTAAGTAATTAACCAGTTTAATGAACATCAGTCATAGGAGGGAAATCAAGTTTAAATTCAAGTCTATCCTTTGGTCTCAGTGCCAGAAGAAACTTTATGATGATTCTGTTTTTCCAGGAAAACACATCGACAATGACTGATAACAGCCATTTATTCTATCTCAGGTTACTATGCAAGTATTTGGCTAGGACTTAACCCCACTGAATTCAAAGTAGTTTTAGAGTTTTACTGTAGGGAAGTTTTAAACCGTCTCACAGACAGTTCTGTTCCAGCACTCTTAATGTTGCTTTGATAACAGCAAAGCACTGGGCTGCCCGTTTCCTGTGGTTCAGAATTACAAAACGATTTAGCAAGTTATAAGTGAATGCACAGCTTTTAACTAGAGCCTGGTATCTTACATACTTGCATTCCTGCACCTAATTGATGCGTTTGGTTTGGGGATTGCATGGAAAAAGGTCAGTTGCTTGAATATAGAAACTGCCACAGGATATGTAACCAGTCATCTTCAGGCAAAAGAACTCCAAAAAGGTCTGTTCACAATCAAAATAAACTCCTGAGCCAAAAGCAAGGCAGGTGGCTACACCTGTATTTGCTGTGCTAGACTGTGAAACTAAAACTTTTGAAAAATCTAGACCTCCTCCCAGATATAGTTGCCATTGGAGAATTTGCTTCAGCCTTTGCATTCGATATACACCTGCCACATATTGATTTTTTTTTTTCCCTTCAAAGCTAATCTTCTGACTTTCCCACTGCAAAGAAGAAATATTGTCAGACTGATTATGAGGAAGCTCACTAACAGTCCATGCATTTGATGCTCTGGCTATAACGTTGTACAAATCTAATGTCATAAGTCCTGGATCATGTAGAAATACAGAAAACAGCATCAAAGACGCAGCTTTTCCCCAGGTACTGGTCTTCTAGCTTGCAGAAGACTCACTCATTTCAAAACATGCTGGAATAACGCTCTGGCTGCACTGAAGCCCATAACTGCCTTTATATATAAGCTTTTGTACTACATTATTGAATGCCTTGAAATATTTTAAAGTTTTATTATAGTGTTTGAAATCAACAAGGCAATTAGGGAGACCCGAGACTGCGTACTGGTCAAACAAAACTGCCATCAATAGTACTTTGTAAAAGTCAATGGATGTCTTGGGTACATGGGCCAAGTGTAAGTGTGTGTCCATAGGTGCGCCTTTTCATTTTCATAACTCTTCTTTAAGGAAAAGTCCGTATTCCCCAAATCAACTTTTATCATTGTTTTCTGATATAACTAACAACAGGGGAGAGAGAGAATGGAGATGATTAGACCTGACAATAATAGGTCAAGAGTAGTGGTTTTTTTTCCCCAAACTGGCAAGGGACTCATAACATTCTTGTAATTTAATAAGGCCTTTCTCCTAAGATATCGAGGCAGTTGAAAAGTATATGTCTAACAGCAGCCATGAAAAGCGCTATGTGCCACCAAAAAGAAATCAGCAGTAAGACTTCAACCCAGAAGAGCAGAGTCAAAGGTGAAGGTAGTGACAGATTCCTCACCTCCAGCCATAAGCTGTAACAGACATCTCAGGAGATCCGATGTCCACAAAAAAGCTTTTTTAATGGAGGGAGGGCGTCACACGTGTCTTATTGTACATGAGCAGACATAAATAAGCGCACATTTTCTGGACCTTTCAATATGCACGGGAGATATCTGTAATCAATGCTACCGCCACATGCGGCTAGCTGGCTTTTGGTAGATGACATATGTTCCTAATTTGTTTCCTGTGTAACCAGAAGGTGTGTTTACTGCTACAAAATCAAGTTAACATTTACAAAGCATAATTATCTTTAAAAAATGACTTTGCCATAACTTTCAACAAAGTCAAAATAGACTGGAAAAGAAACAAGGACTGCTGTATCTTATTAAAGTTAACATTTTATTGAGCAGGTGGAAACAGAAGTCAGCTGTCTGTTCTTAGTTTCTTTCCTCTGACCTCTCCTGGGAAGGGATGTATTCTAACAACTGAGTTACAAGTTTATTCTGATTTTTTGTTTTTATTCTGGTGTAGTTCTGGTTAAAAGTTTCGATTCACGATAGTCAAGATCAAAACCAGAAAGATGTGGGTGTCCTACAGGCTACAAAACTCCCCCACTTAGGATTCTAGCCAAAGTTTATAAAATCAAGCTGAGACTGAAGCATATCATAACTGCAAGACATTAAATAAGAAATTAAGTGACACATAAGTAATCTAACAAGACAATCACAACGACAAGAATTTATTCACCTCTGCTTTTCGGACTCACATCTACCTATAATTTATGGCATACATTTTTTCACAATTTGATGCAACATTTACATTAGTTTAATCAAACACACTCAGAGCTCCTGGTTCATTACTTGCGTGGCACTATATCAATTGCACTTTACTTACCTCCCTAATCAAAGAGTATCTGAATTCTTTGGACTGGACAAATGGATATAGATTTTACAGGAACCGAACAAACTAAATGCATATGCATTATTTTAACTGTGAAGCATTTATATTCCCTCATAGCTGTGATTTCTAATCCAACTGGCTAGTATTATTCACTAAAAAAATCACATTACAGTACAGTAATTTAAAGGGATAATAAACACGTAATACAATAAATAGTAACGTTCTAAGCTCTTGCCATTCCAATAAAGCTGTGATTCAGTCAAGTTCAACCATGGATGTGGAAGCAAGCCATTCCTATTCATCAAAATGAAAAAATCATATTAAGACCCATTGATTTCAGTGGGATTTAAATACAAGTTTAGGTTCTGGATGGATTAAAGGTAAGCACACTCCCCAACTAGAGCCCAAGGACATACACACGAAAGGATGCCAGAATTCCAATGTTACTTCAACTATTCTCTGTTTAAAGTTCTTTCAATGAAATCTGGTCATTTCTCTGCGTGCAAATCCTTTGTGCATATCACCCGTGGCAAAGGGTGGCAGATCACATTATCATTTCACCTATGTTCAAGACTTTCTTAATTGCTTTACCTTCTCAATAGCCTATAGTTATGTATCATAACATTCGTTTGAGGTTTTATTACCCTACCCAACAAGCAGTACGCTGTAGCATCAGAAAACCTTTACAACTGCCATTAAGTTTGTCTAGACAGAGATTTCTTTTTCTTAATACCTTTCATTACAGAAATGTCCTTTATTCTCCTTTAACAACAGATTATAAATTCACTTTAGAAGGAGACTTGGGCACACTGTAGTTGACACGTATCATACAGAAACTATTGGAGAAATTCCTTTTGACTCCGAGGCGTGCTTATATACAGTTATAAAATATGCTTCTTGGATACTTTAAGTCTTCTTTTTTTCCCCTCCTTCTTTCCAATATTCAGTGAAAATCTCTGAAGCCTACCGCAGCTAGCTAAGTCAGTCTGCCCTGTATCTGAGCATCCAAGCTCAGTGTGAGGAGGAGTTCCCAAGCTGGGATCTGTATGATTGCTTAAGGGACTTCTAAAGCAGTTACTAATATTTGGTACCCAAAATAAATAAATAAAACGTTTTCAGGATGCTTCTGGTTCACACACCCAACCGGCCTTTCTTATGAGGCTCTACCAAGTCTACGTACTTGCTTGGACACTACAGTACTATGCTTTTTATCCTTTCCCTGTGCTGGAGAGGCAGAGCACAAAGGACAGAAATGCGGACATCTTGAGGACTTGCCAACTCTACAGATGTTGGTGGTAAAATGCTACTTCTACGGGTAGGCAGTCATCCCGCCATTCTGGACAGTGTGTGGTTGGGGGGCAGACACCCAGGCTGACCCGAGCAGGGGTTTCCAGACCTGCCAGCACAGCCAGCTCTGTCCCACCATGACATGAAAACATCCGTGTTTCTAATGCTGGCAAAATTTGGGTTGACCCCAAATTTTTCCAATGGTAAAGTGACCGTAAATGTTCGAAGGTGAAAGTGCTCAAGGCAGAAAAAAAATCAAACTATTTTACTCTCTGTCTTAGCTTCAGAATATTTTGCACTTAAAGCGTTCTGGAAACACATGTAGTCCTGTGCCAGAGTAGCCATATTTCACGTACACGAGCAAACAAGTTCTTGAAGAAAACACAAGAAACAGGGAGTAGGAGAGGCTGGGCAGATTTTACTATTGAATATTAATATTAGTTAATGAATTACTGAAAATCAATATTAAATAAAAAATAGTATTTGCTTTGTAGCTCCACGTGGCATCTTTTCTCTTAACACTGAAGTTTTTATGTGGCATTTAGAAGCTTTATTGTTTCAATAGCAAAGGTATAGAGGTTAATTCCTCTTTAACAAGGGGCTCTCCCCCTCCTTTTCACCCCCTCCCCCGCCTTCTTTTTGGCTCAGCCTAAATTTCTAACACCACCTTATGAAATGTAGTATACAGCTTTTAATTGTGCCCAGAGGCAGTACAACTTCAGAGAGGGTTTGGAGCAACTGGCAGAGGATTTGCACAACAGCTGTGTTCCGGGAACATGTGCAGCGCGGTGCAACAGCCCCGTCAGCACCTGCACCCGCTTAGCGCCCCCGCCCCCACTGCTCCGCGCACGCTCCACATCTGGGATTAATCACCCCTTTTAAAGGAATTAATACTCTTAACGTTTTTATTTTATTATACCTGTAGGAACACGATGCTATATTAAAATCTGCAGCTTATAAGTAGTATTTTGTTCAAGCCAGAGTTACTGGGGGGAATAAAACCTCCCTGTGCTTTGCCAAGAATGAATTGTTTTAATATCCCAACATTCAATATTATTTATTATTAAAGTCGAGCGCTGCTTTGGTGAGTAACTGGCTTTCTCGTGCTTTAACCTCCTTTTCCCCACTGAACTCTACCTTACAGTTTCAACATTTGCTGGAAATAAGCCACATAGTTCCTCCCCCCATTATTTGCTCTGGGTACTCTATTCATGTTGGGAGATTCAAAAAAAAAAAAAAAAAATCCTTTAAAAATGTGATATTATTTAAGTGTCATTCAGTTCCAGCAGCGGTATTTGCTTACATAGTTTAGACAGCACAGAACTCTATTCATGCATGAGTTATGCCACATTAACCATTTACGATAGATTTTCATGTTAATTCTACAGGGGAGGAATCATATTAGATTTGCCCATTTTGTGTAACTTATAATGGAATTCAGCAACATGAGTCCTGCTCATTATAATGATGGGGGCTAGAGAGGAAAGCTGAAAAGAAGAGGAGGGAAATCAGCTCTGTTATTAATTCATTAAAACACACATATTTCCCAAAAGTCACACACCCGAGTGAACACTTTTGAGGCAAAACCACAAAGATTTGCCACTATTGCTGGCATTTGGGAGTGCACTAGAATTCAGTTTTAATAATTCCTCTAAATCAACAGTTTATCCCACCATCTGATGCACCAAAATCCACAGCAACAGAAAAATACAATGCTAATACTTTCTGCATTATTCTACAGACTCAAAAAGGCACAGTGTGAAATGTTGCAAGACAACATTTCACACTAACAATGTTTTGGTTGGTAAGTATTAAAGGTTTTTGTCTTGAAACCCACCATTTTTCCAAGAATTGGAACAGAAATACTTATCCCCCAAAACTTTTAGAGTCTATTGGGTAAACATCATCTCAGGTTTCTCAATACGTATTTCCTTAATTTGAAAATTTAGCCTGCAAAAGTATTTATGGCATGAAATACTCTGAAAATTAAGCAAAGAAGTACAACATCCAAAAATGGTGCAAGCATTTTGCTTTAGGATTTATTTTCCCAGCGGTAGCTACAACACAGTCCTTTTGCATTCCATAATTCAGTCGCTTAACACTGTTCCACTGAGCCGGAGCTGTTCAGCGGCAAAATAACTCTTAAGCCAAAGCCATATTGGTCATGGCCACTCTTAAGGCCGATTTTTCTTGTAACTGAGAATCGAACAAACTCAGCAGCCTTCCACTCCCATTTATCTATGCTGGGTACCCTCTTCGTGAAGCAGACGGACTGCAGCACAAGACGAATTGGGTTTTGGCTCTCTGGGCCCAAAGTCTTCACCCACTTTGCTCAGTGCTCAGTTGCTCTTTAGAGCAGATTTCCCTATTTCTGTCGTAGTGCACAGTATATTTATAGCGACTGTAGCCTAAAAATCTAAGTACTTAATTAAATACATGCAGTTCTATTTTGAGAATTACCATACCCTGCTTGAATATTATGCGCGTTACAGATTTTAACAAGGAATAGGGAAGAAGGGAAACCCCTTGCTGCTCCAGCCCGTGCTGGCGCAGAAGCCTTCCTGACTCACCGAATTTCTCACTCTCCCTCACCTTGGGAACAGCCCCCTGGAAAAATCCGCTCAACTCCACAGGATCCCACGGCACCTTTTATTGGGCCTTATCCCTTTTAATGGAGGTGGTGAATGTGTTTTTAAATTTACTTGGTATTTCTTTATTATTCTGTCATGAGGGCATGACAGATGTGTGTTAATTTGAGCCTTAGCTAGCTCCTGTCACCCTGATTTTAATGGAGCTGAACAAGTTCATACACCACTATCTAACTCATTGAGAAGTCGTAATGAGGCTGATTTATGCAACGGGCAAATCCACATCTCTTACCAAACCTGCAGTCCAGCCTTAACAAAAACGGAAACAAATGCACATATGGATGCCCACACAAACCAAGTCAGTGGAGAAAAAGAGGCAGCGAGGCAAGAGGAGACTATATGAAGTCAGTAGAGCAAATGCAGACTCGCACGACTGTAGTTTTGGAGCTGTAGTACACTGCCTGTCCTGAACGGTAATGTCCTACCCGTTACCATAAAACGAGACCTGACGGGCAGAGGTTGGGAGGACATGGTATGAACTGGCTGAGTGCGATTTTAAGCGTTGATGAATGGGGATGTGAAAAAGGGGGGGTGAACAGAAACATAAATCAAGCATTCCTGGTTTTCCCAAATCCTACTGAAGGTTGGGTTGTTTGGGTTTGGGTTTTTTTTGTTTTGTTTTGTTTTTTTTTTTTTTTTTTTTTTTTTTTTTTCTTTCTTTAAACACCTCCCTCACTGCTGCTGGGATGCACAAGGAGGAAGCTGGCCCTGCTCTGAGGTGGGGGGGACTAGATGACCTCCAAAGGTCCCCTCCAGTCTGAATTTTTCTATGATTCTAATCAAGGCTCTCAAGAGATGCTGAATCTGGCAGTGCCAAACATACCCAGGAAATGTAAAATTAGAACTGATTACCAAGACGTTTGTAAACCAGCACCCTCCAATGCCATTATATGGTCATCTAATACCTGGACAGAAGCCTTTGCTGCCTGAAAAATGTTGGACGGAGCAGACTGATTTCAAAACACTCTTTGCTGCGCTGCCAGCTTTTCCCTATGGAAAAATAAAATTGCAGAGACCCTGGGAACTGGTAAACCTGCCAAGCTGGAAGTCAGGTTACGAATTTAGTAAACATTTTTTTAAAACCAAAATAAAGAAAAAATAAAAATCAGTAATTAGATGGTAAATTGGGAAGTAAAACTATAACTCAGAACTACAGGAATAGATTACATTAGGCAAAAAGCAATGTTTGCAGAAGCACTAGAGTGATGTAGGAGCCTATATCTTGCTACTAAAAATAAGGACTCTGGCCCTCAAGGCCTAAGAATAGTTCTGCGCTAGGAATTTATGTCAGGGTAACAAAATTGTCTTTGGACATGATTCTTTCGACATATCTCTGCCATCAAAAATCCCAGTATGTGTAAACATCCTGGGGAAAAGTGCTTCTACTAGTCAAGGAACTCCTAAAAGTCTTTTTTTCTTTTATCATTAGAAGCTGTGTCTAAAGCAAAAGGACTTGCTATGGCAACCATACCTATAAATTACTGCAGCAGACCCTTTTGTGCCACCTAGTATTTAGGGTAAGTTGCACTTGAATTTAGGCATTTTGGCGCTAAATAATTTTGTTGCTTTAGGAGATTTTAACAGAGTGACATTAGTGCAGATTGCTTAACAAAATACTTTAAAAAAACCCAAACAAACAACAAGATCCAGGAATACTCCTATGATTTGTTTCCCTCCACAGAAAAGGGATTCACATCTACTTTCATTTATGAAAATCATGTGACTAAATTTCAGTGTAAAAGATCAAATTCGTACAGAAAAAAAGTTTATCCCACTCCTGAGAATAAGTCTCATAAAAATCCCAAACAGCACGGTCTGCAGAACCTCAGGTAGCCAAAGCCATGGCAGGACCAGACGAGCTACACATCACCAAAGAAAAGTCAAAGTTTGCAAAAGGCCAAGCCACTATTTTCCCCCAGTCTTCAGACTAATCTCCCGGGTGTTAATTACATATCTTACTATTTTCTGTATTTACTAGAAATTACAATTTATAAATTTACTATAAATTACATATTTTACGTATTTTCAAGTAACAACAATTTTGATTAATAGTCCAGCAGCCTCCATTTTCTATTTGGCAGAAGAGAGAGTCACTCTTGATAGGAAATCGTATGTATCCTGGGACTAGCCATGGTCAGATTTACTTGGCATTAACCGAGACACTGCCTGAAGTCAGGTTTACAGAAGCAGAAAAAGCAAAAGGAGGCTGAAAAAGACTGACAGCGTGAAGAATTTACCTTTGGTTTAAAACCAGAGTGGTAGAGCCCTGTTGCCTTATGCGCTATTCATTTGTCAACACCTTTCCGTACAGTGAGTCCTTGTTACACAGTGGGATCTCCCAAAAGCTTTCTACGCGGCATAAAACGGGGGGAGGTAAGGCAGTACGGAGAGAAGCGAGCTTTGCAGGAGCATGTGGTCAGTCCTGACTCAGGTATTTTTCTCTGTATCCTAAACAGAATATGCCGATTCATCATAATTTTCCCCTTATACAATAGCTGTTATTTATCCAATCTGACCAAGATATTTGTCATTGGCTAGATTCTACTTACTTTGTCTGACCTTGCAATTACTGAAAAGTATGGATGCTATTTACGATTAAGACAAATTTTGTGCAATGCTCATGTTCCTAGATGGCTAGTAATCTGTGCTCCAGAGCCATCCCATAACTCCATGATCTTTTTTCACTCCACAAAAATAATTTTACACTCACTCACTCTTTCTCTTCCTGATTGTCGCAATTTCTGCCAGAGAGCGCCCAGGGCTGGTAAAGTGCCAAGCAGGGCTTAAACACACTCAAGAGCTTCAAAGAGAAGTGCACACAATGCTATTGATGTCAGCCTCTCACTTTAATAAATGCTTAAATTCACAGCATTAAAAATAACCAATGAAGGGTTTTTCTTTGCCATCCCCACTCTTACAGCGATCCTGAAATGTGTGTTAAAAAAGAACACTACAACTAGTGCTTCTGCATGGCATTCAGTACACTCAAAGTCACAATGTGATTTTCATTAGAGGGAGAAATGTTTGGAAAACTGTTATATGAAGTCCATAAATCTGAAGATAAATAATGAAAATGAAACTTCCCATGAAATGCCCCAGTGTTCGTTTTATTTAATATTCTCCATTGGTGAAAATAAATTAAAAATGAACAAGACTTGTTTATGCCTGCTTTACACTATTCTCTGTGTTTGAATAGCAACTGCATATTAATTTATCAGGATCCCATAAATTATAATTAGCCAGGAGGATTAACAACATAAATCCTTGAATTTAAAACCAACCTGCCCTGCTCTCTCTTCCCTTAGCCCTAAAGTGAAAAAGAGCCATAAAACCCATCACCGCAGTTTGATCCATTGAACTCGTGAGACACTCTTATTTCAGCTGAGCTACTGGAGGTAGATGCTTCGCAAAAATCTTTTTTTAAAGTTACAGCAGCCTTCCTGGAAGCAAGAGAGAGCGTGCACAGGAAGGGCCCAGCCTGAACATGGGAGATGACTCTTGCTCTTTCCACTGCATCACGAGCTTCATCATCAGGGAGGCTTCTCAGTATGCAGGAAATGGGCAAAAGATCTTACGAGTAAAATAGGTGAGAGATGGAGGTATTGTTTCCTAAGCACACCTTTGCGAAGATAAAAAGAGAATCACTGCACAGCGGGAGCAGGGAGCGTGGCACGGAGCGGGAGCTGTGCACCTGCGCCCACCGCACACACGTGGCCGGCACCGCCCGGCCAAACGGCACAGCCTTCAGGTCACCCCCCCTTGGTAGAATAAGAACGTTTTAAAACCAGGAAAGCGGTGTTGCCAAAGGCAGAAAAGTACTAAGTTCAAGCCTACAAGCTGAAACTTAAAAGACCCAAGGGAGGAACTGTCAAGTTCACTCCTCCATACCCAAGTGAGAGCACTGAGAAAAGACTTCCCTTGCACGGTCACCCAACAAGAGGCCACCTCCTGATGCAGCCACAACCTGCTCCCCCTCGTCGTCTCAGGAACCTGTGAGGGACATGGATGTGGCTAGGGCAAGTCTTCACTGGTATCAAGGCTTCTGCTGGCCAACTTCCCAGCCGGTTTGTGGAAACAACCCCTCTCCCTCTCTGACAGCCCACACTGGTGTCTACCAGCCCTGGCTTCCTGGCCTTACAGAACGGTGCAGGGCTGCAGAGCAAGAAAGCCAAGAACACCAACAGCAAAATACAGTCACTGCAAGAAGGGTGAGCAGGGAGAGGAACAGCAATATCTGCCAGTGACAGCCCACGTCTCCAAGGAGTGGGCTTAGGAACAGCTGAAGGTGGTGAGCTTCAAAGCTAGAGACTGTCTCCGATTATCAGGCCTGATGTTAATGGGTTACCACCTTGGATTCCATTCCCTTGATACCACACAGGTCTCCTGAGTGGTGGAAAACCTGTGACCTGAACCCACAGAACAAATCTCTTGCAATACTGTTGACTGAGACTATTTCTTCCTACTCATGATTAATGTTTCAGGGTCTGACAAAATACAGGGGCAGCATTTTTTGAGCTTGATATGAGTTATCCAGGGAAAGGCTGCATGAGGCACACATACCGTACGCGCAGATAAGGCAGCTCAGATCAGCGTGTGATATACCTGCGCGTGCTGCGTGCATTAGATGAGCCGAACATGACACAGAGCATTTTTGCTCACTTCACACAGCTGATATTCATCACAGCTCCTTTCAAACGCTTATCTCCATCCTTTGGAGTTCACTTACACGGCGAACAAGGTGAACTCCCAGGTGGAACACCGGCCCAGAGGTGTCAGGGGAGGTTTCCATTCAGTAAAACCAGGATATCACCTGGTTTAGAGAGATACGGGATACACATCTCAGCAAAACGTGTTTCTGTAGGCTTCTTGTATGTGCAGTAGTATAAATACCCCCAGTATGAGATAAGTGAACAAAGGAAAGCGACAAACCCTTTTCATTATACATGCATATATTAGGATTTTCTAAACATACACACACAAACCTCTGCCTGGCTCTTCTGTTTGTCTTTTATTAACAAAGGTATAGTAAAGCAGCTTTCAATTTTGGTATTTCTCTTTCCTTCTCAGTAAGAGAAATGAGACCTACCAATTTAGACAGCTATGCTTAGTTGTCCTTACTAAGCACCAAAGTGAATGATTTGACTAAGATTATGCAGCCAAGGGGGTTATTCACCTCTCTTAATCAAAAGAAATCACAGCTGGAATATAAAGTGTTTGTCCCCTTGTATTTAAGGAGGAAAAAAAAAAGAAAAAGGAAATCAGGTTGTATACAAGCAAAGACAAAAAGAAAAAGTTGTTAGGCATAAACACAAACAGCTTTGCTGGAGAAATAGAGGCCGGCAATAAGCACCTTCTTAAAAAATTTCATTGCGGCATAGTGTAAAGGAAGCTCCTGTATTCATTCCATGAGGGAATAGGAAAGTGCAGTCTCTGTACAAGGCTGCAGAAGAAGGAAAGCTCTGTAAGCCCATCCCAACTCCCTTAATTATTTTAATTGCAGCAGTGTGATGCCAAGGTGCTGAATTACCCCCTCAGGCTCTGGCTGCTTAGCCAGGAGGTACTGAATTAAACTGTCAGAACATGCAGAAAAATTGCAATGGTGCCTGTCAACGGTATTTGTTAAGAGACACGGGTGAGGCTAGTGACTTGTATAGAAAAAGAGCTGCCAATGCAAAGTCGTCAAAGCACAGCACTGGAACTAATGGGGTATTCAGAGGTCTTGTTCTACTTCATTGGTTAAAGCCAACAAAACTCCTGTAATATTTGGGGCGGTTTGCTATTTATGGCTATGGTAATAAAGGCCAGTTAAAGCCGCAAAGCCAGCCACAGTTAGTGGTCCCCACTGCTTTATTTCTAAATGGCTGAGGGGGCACTATGCCATGTCAAGCTCTGGTTTTAACAGAGAGAAAAATTTATAAAAAGAATTGGGTATTTTAAATATGAAAAATTAAATGCAGAGCGGGCTACAGTTTTACAATATACTGTCCTAGTTAAAAATAACTACATTTTGGATGCCTTACCCAGACGATTCTGAATTCAGTTATGTCTTAGCTGCAAAGAACTGGCATACAGTTGACAACACGGCCCAGGTTTAGCATCCTCTCTCCTTCACACATAGCAGTTTCTTTCCAGAGACAATTACCAAAGCCGAAGGTATGTTTGATACCAAAATCTACTCTGTAACTTCTAAACCCACGCAACTGCAGATAGCGATCAAAGTGATTTCAAGAAGTCCTATTTGCTGTGGGTCTACATGGCTCTCTTTTAGCTATTTTTAGGAGTAAAATCCTGTGCTTGTGAAATTGAAAAGCAGATAACAATGGTTAGAGCTGGCGTGTGGGCAGGTGCCATGCAAACACCTCGCAGCTCAACACACATGAGTTGGCTCCAATGCTTTTGGTCCTCTGGGAAGCTGGGTCTCTTTGGGGCAAGTAGAGGCCAGCTGGTTTTTGGGACGGGTGCAGAGGGGCACACAGAAAGCTGTAACCTAGATGGAAGCAATAAAAGATTTGTGCTCTGTACACTGGCTAAAGGCCTAATATACCAATCTGTAGGTTTTTTTATAGAGCTAGTGAACAAATCTATTTAACTTCTTAGCCCATCCATTTTTGAGGGGGCATGCACAGCCCATCCAGAGGCTGCAGAGTGTGAAGGGTACACCAAAAAGAAGAATCTTGACGCATTTGTGTGGTTGCCAAAGCCACCTTTTTAGCATGGCAGGGAAGTGGAGATAGAGAAAACGGGCATTTTCTCATTTGGCATAGATGCTTGTCCCTGTTAGTGAGCATCCCACCAGCTCTTGCCCCAGTGGGAGCAGCATCCTGGTTTCCCACTCCATCCACAGAGCTTTGAGAAATGCTACACGTCCCCCCTGGTTTCCCTACTGTGGTATCTCCCAGCTCAGTATGCTTACTGGGATTCTTTCTTAACAGGTCTACATTGCCATAATCCTACATTCACTTAATGTGATTTTCACTAAGAATATAAGTTCAAGAGAGGTTAATGATTCATTAGTGTATATTTTTAACTAGCTCGTTTACATATTGAATAGCCTGTATTTATTTTATTAAAACCAGCCCACTATATTCAGCTGACTGAATTATGTGAGATATCACATGGATTACACAGGAATTGTTCGGTAATTAATTTTTCCCAGACATGATATGTAGTTATTAACTATAGTTCTAAACAATTAAAACTGTGAAAGGGTCTCTTAATGAGACTGAAACCTTTGCTGTCATAAGGCCTTTACAATTGCAATGCTCTCGGAGCTTAAGGCTTCATTTCTGTAGTTGCTTTGGAATAAAATACATACTACTCCTGGTACGCAACGCAGTTCACCAGACGGCAGGAATTACAGTTCAGGCCAGGTTACAAATGCTGCTTCTGAGCTGTGTTTGTAACTAAACAGCAATGGCCATGCAAAGGTGCATAATCATGAACTCCCATTCCCTTCTTGCCATCTGGGAATTAATGGACAATCTTCATTAACTTTAATTAAAGACTTTGCTTCCTTTCAGATGAGGGTGACAATCCAAGTGTGTATTAAGCAGCTCAACCCCCGTATTTCCCCCAAGCATTACCCGTGGCTCTGTTCCCTTGGTCCACAAATTTAACATACTGTATCTCACATGAAGAAGGGAAGGTAGAGTGATGGCTCCTTGGCTCTGAAGACAACACTCCTCCTCCGTCTGTCCATCTCGGTAGGTTCACCAGGGTTAATGAGTAAGCCACCTTGCTATTTTCCTGGCTTGCAGTTTACTACAATTGCACAGCCTATGACTAACTTGTGGATATCTGAAGAGTATGAGATATGAGAGATATGAGAACTGCACCCTAGCCTTCAAGGTCCCAATCACGCAAACACCTCTGGGAGAGTCCGATGACTCTCCATTTAGCAGAGCACAAGTCTGAATGGGATTTATTCCCTTGCACCGAGGACGAATGAGCCAATCAGCATTTACAAATAGCTAATTTGCTCAAAACTTTTAAAAGGTAAGCTATATATTGATTACCTTGTACTCACAAAATGCCTTAAAATAGTTTTAAACCCTTCTGAGCAAGTTTCAAGGATCTGCACTGCTCCTTTCTTCTCAGAAGAGTGGTGGCACACTATAAAATGCCTCTTCCACGCTCCTCGCCAACCTCAAGATCTCTTCACACTGCATTTTTGAATGTCACGTTCACAAGAACACGAGAGGATTTCTGGTTCTCAGTGGGAGAGTGTTATGTTTTTCTGAATGCAAACAAAGGACATTAGACAGCCTGTAGTGCACATTATACCACTGCAGCCCACCAGAAACAAAAGTATGGATTCAATTTTCCACCACATAATGACTATATCGGGTACAGAACTGGATGAACTAATTTATTACTTAAGAATCGGACTAATTGCTGGGCCCTTCTGCCTTCAGTTGCCAGCGACACATGCAGAGAAAGACCAGCTTTAGGGCTAGATACAAAAAAGATCTGTCATAAAGGAACGCCGTCATTATTCGATCAAATCTCCCATTAGCTCAGCATTAGCGACAAAGAGTATAACCAAAGACAAGCATCAAGAATTAAGATATTGTTCTGCAAGAACAGAAGAAACAGTATTAACATTTCTTGGAATTCAATTAGTCTGATGCTTTGTTTTCAGTGCCAAATGAGGTGCATTTTCTGTTGAGATTTGTTTTCCAGAGTAAAGAAAGCCTTGTCTCCGATAGGATTAAAAATCAAAATAGCCGAGTTGGATTAGCTACCTAACGATTAACAAAACAAACACCTTTTTTTTTTTTTCACTGAAGACATGGAAACGTGGAGCAAAGGAGATTTCCTAGACCATCAAGTCTCATATCCGTGTTATTGCAGACACATCATGTAATTCCTTTCACAAATGTATCAAGCTTATCATAATCTGGAGTAATTTCTACAATGATGTTTTCAGCATGATAGTATCAGCGATGGGGACAGAAAAAAGGGCAAAATTTCCTTGATGCAAATACTGTTTCGTATGAAATTTGCAGTCATTGTACCGCAGGATTTCTGGGAAGAAATGTCTGGTTTTTTCCAAAACAATGTTTGAAGCTTTACAAAGCCCTAAGGTATGTATTTTTGTCAATGTCATATCATAACATGCAAAACATTGCAAAGAACTAAACAACTAAAAAAAACCCCAAAAAGCTTCTTCCTACTAATAAGTCTTCATTTTATTGACTTTAAAAAAAATAATAATATTGCATCTAATATAAACTGTATTGTTCTGTGTGGCCTTACTGAGAGCCTGGTGTTGCACTGAAGCACTCTTCCTCATTTAATGGGCTGCTTCTCAAACAAGTAGAAGCTGAACAACCTTTTGCCTGAAAATCAAATAAGTACTTTCCTAAAGGTGGTGTGAGACATTTGCATGAGTGTGCAAACTCAATCAAAAGTAAAATTTGAGTGCTGGGCATTTATATCCTGGGCTTGCCTGAATAAAGCAGTATTAAGTTTCTCACTAAGACTCAGATTTGTAAAGATATTTAGATGCAGATAAGGTGCTTAGCGGTGCATTCACAAAAGCCTAGGACTTTTCTGTCCTGATGATTCATTCTAATATACATTTCATTTACAGCTCAGCACAATGTTGTGGTAGAAGTGATGTGGAAAAGAATAGAATACAAGAAAAAACAGTAAGAGAGAGCAGAAATCTGGGCACAGTGAAGGCAACTGTGATGGTCCCAGTGGCTTCAATACTTTCATCCACTGTTTCTTCCATACAAATTCCTCCCTCTCAAAGAATTTCTTTTGCTAAAAGCAGAGAGCAATGGAAGAATTATTATATTTAATGGCATGCCACAGGACAGCTGTGTTTGGAAGTCAGTCCCAGGCTGAGTTTCCTTCGCTCAGTTCTGTTTCGCAGCACTGGACTATACACCCTGGTGAAAATGAATCTCTCTCTCCTGAAGTTTGAATCAAATCTACTGTCTTCACGTATTTTAGGCTGATTCGGCTAGACCACGGCATGTCTCAGCACTAAAGCTTCTTTTTGCAGATTGCAGCTGTAGGGGGAAATACGTCTATGTATGAAGGAAAGTGATGGAGTGAATTAAACTCCAAACACAGCCTCCAGCTAATTTTTTAATAATCTGAGTGCAAAACAGGGCCTTGAGGGTAGGCAGAGCTTTTCAGTAAACCAATCAGAACTGGATTTTCCTTAAACAACAGTAAAGTCAGTCGCAGAGAGCTCAGACACTTGTATACAAAGCAGCCGTATCTCACTGAGAGTCTGTACAGGAGCTCAGCATCTCAATTTCAATCACAGTTCATTCCCTGCTGGTAGTTTTTGTCTGCAAACAAGCTGAATGTGAGCTGACAAGGGCCCCCAGAGCAAATGATACGAGCACTGGAGGAAGAAACTCACCCGGACACGCTGCTGACAGTTGTGCAGCCAATTCAAAAAAAATTGCAAAACAAGAACCTCAACAACCGCGTCCTCTGCTGTAGTAGCTGCACGCCACACTAGTAATAAATAGATAAAACTTGATTTAACGAGTTTCACCTTCTGAACCACAACTTACCTGGGCAAAATAGGTACGCCACACAGCATAAGGCAGGGCCTTAGGTCTTTCTGCGAGGCCAGAGAAGGTGGCGAGATATTCGCTGAGGTTTTCTAAGCAAAGTCTCTTCTGCATGCCTCCATCAAGGGACTGGGTTGTTACTCAGATGCCTAGCCTGCAAATCCTGCCTGCTCTGTAGGCCTGCAACGCACCTGTAGAGGAGGTGCCCAACCTACGAAGACTTTGCAAATCCAAATTTTTTTTCCAGTCTCACTCTGTGGCCGGGGAGCAGCAAAGGAGCTGCACTTCTGGCCACAGTTCCTCCCAGGGATGCTGGTCTCACCTGACCGAGGGATACCATGACATGCTTACTCTCCATGCCTCCTACCTACATTTCCTTACGGACGAGTATCCAGAGGTGGGAAGAACCCTCAGGAGGGACTAAGATCACGATGCTACACCAGATCACATAGTACAACCTGTCCCCCCTTCCCAGGAAGTCTGGGATAGACAGGTATCAAGCTGAAAGACACGCTGGAAATAGGCTACTGCACGTCGGAAAGACGCATTTGAGATAATAATCCTGACAACTGCACTGTGCTAATTGCACTCACGAGTTGAAACACACACATCTCAGCATACCGTTTTAGAATGGGCACCCATTAGTTTGTAAAAGACTTTGAGACAAAAGTCTGCTAAATAAATGGAAGCCACCACAATTACTAACTATAGATGTTATAACAGACCTACCTAAATTGCTCGATGTGGAGATGATAGAGATTATTTCTTTAGAATCTCCAGCTTTCCAACATCATTACCAGCTTTAAATAGACTTTTAATATGGTCATATTCACTGGTAATGACATCTCTCCCTTACAGGGGGAACATGGCACCTAACTGCAATATAACAGCTAGGTATGCATTGGGAAAAAAAAATCTTAACATTACATTCAGCTTATCTAGAGAACAACATTTTTTTCCAGATAAATCCCAAAAAATAATTTGTGACCTTCAAGTCCATTTATTGGACGACTGCTCATTTAGAAGTTATTGGATTTTTAATCTGAGAAAAACAGGTTAGACAACAGCCTGCTGTTTTAGAGTTAATTTCTTCTAAGAGCTCTGATTTTCAAAGTGGGTGGATAAACACAGAAAATAAATGTTTCTATCTCCTTTTCACTAACAGGACATGTAATATGTAGACATTGTTCCTACAAGCACACCTTTTTTTCCTTCATGTCATTTTAAAGGCACTTCTGTAGCCAGCATCACTAGCAGAGGAAAAGAATACAAGGCTTTTTTCTACACTCGGTCTATACCTGCCACAGGAGCTCAAAAATCAGTGTACAGAAGCTGCCTTTGGAGATGAGCTAATGTTCTCTTTACTTTGCACCATTCAGCCAAACCAGAGTTTATAAAACAACAACTCTTTATGAGATTTCCAGTAACATTAATTGTTGGTCACAAAACTTCAAAGAAAACCAGATATTTATAGCTCAATTCATGTTTCTTTCTTTTTTCTTTTTTTTCCACACACTTTTACCACAACACTTTCCAATTCGGTTCCCATGAGCACACTGAAAACAGAGTTATACCCGCTTCCTGCTGCGGCAACCTCCTTAACCACTTCACTCCTGGTGCTTCTTGCTCTCTTTTTTTTTTTTCTTTTCTTCTTTTTTTTCCAGTGTTCATGCCTTTTCATTGTTTTCCCCGGTGTGTCACATCTGCATTTTCCCACATCACTTTATCATTCATCTTTGCTCTATTCAGCCACCCGCACAATAATTAAAATGGTATGGGAAATGAACTGTATATACAAAAATATACAGATATATACAAACACACATATGCCTGAGTGTATATATAGCTATATAACAAACTACACTGGGAAAACTTATTCAAAACAAAAAACTACTTTTCAGTAGAAAAATTACTTGCTAAATGTACTCATTTTTATAAACACGGAAGAGGAAGGTGGAAGTTTTTCAGACACATATATTAAATATTTCCCTATTCCACTGAAGAACTGATATTCATAAACATTTATTTATAACAATGTAATCAGCATATTGATTATATTAAGCAATCTCTGTAAATCTCTATCAGCTGCGGTTAACAATGGCTTTTCAGATGTCATTAACCATCACCTTGCAGCTTTCTCTCTATTATACACCATAAAGTTAATCATGTGCAAGACAGTTTTTCAAGAGAAAAATCTGCTATACAGTGCAATGATCACCTTGGTATTTTCCTAGAACAAAGAAAAGGTCTTTCTTAAATAGGAAAAAGTCTATGCCATCAAAGAGTGAGTGCTGGGCAAGATAAATCATGGGTTTCCTACAGAATTTCTCAGGTTATCTCATTAAAGGCTAAACTCTCCAGACCTTTCTTTTAGCATTAAAATCCCTGTGCCTGTTATCATGAAATCGGCCAAGACTTGCATTTTTGTAGCACAAAAGCTGCACTGGTGTGAAGGTGGATGCAATGGTTGAATGAATGGGTCTTGCCGAGGGAGGGCAGAGCCCTTCCACACTTTTCCAAAGCAGCTACCTCAAAGTAAGGGGGTCTTCCCGGACAGGATCAGAAATCTTCAAGTTTCACCATTTGGAAGCCAAGTGTCACAGGATTTTTCTCTCTCAGCTCCACCGAGACGTGTGCGCCATGCTCACACATCAGCCAAGCACAGAGGTCCTTTGCTCAGCACTCACGGGGCTCCATATTAATTTCTCCCATAATAGGAAATGAGATACAATGTGATATGCCACCCGCACGTAAGGGAGGAGGTTGCTTATGCAAATGAAAAGATACATCCATAAATCATGCTACGTAAAGTCACTGACCATACTTTACACAGTGATAACTTCTATAGGACATCACTCATTAACAGAGTCAACTATTTCATTACACATAACACCAGTGGCATCATGCTGAAAGAAATTCAGACTGTCTATAATATACATTTCTTCATTTGTTTACCAAATCAATATTTATCTCCCTCTATGGTAAATTAGATAAATTCATTTAATGTGGAAAAGTAACTATGTAGCTAGCATGAAGCACGCACCTACTAAAGTATCATACAAGGCACATGATGTTCAGGAGTTCAAGCCCCGCAAAGCATTTCAACGGGAAAGCACTCAGAAAAACATTTCAATTGATCTTTCTTTCCCTCCTCCAAGTTCCTTTGGCAACTGATTTGAAACATAGGTGCCAAATTAGGGTAGCTCTAAGGTTTCTATTACTATTTGGCACACTAAGGAGCCAGTGATTTAAGACAATATGAGATGTCCATTAGCTGTAACAATGAATTCAAATGCTTAGAAGCCAGGCTATAAATCTGCCTTCTTGGAAAGATTAACCACTGTTTGCCTAAAGTTAGCAACTCCATCTCTGACGATAAAACGCAACGGTGATCCCTCCTGCTAGTTCACTCGCCCCCACCGAGAACGGCCCCTGAGCTGTGTCCTGCAGGAGCGGCAGCCGGGACGGGGGAGCACGGACAAAACACTTGGGAAATTCAGCCTTTGGACCCCCGCAATCTCAGAGGATTAACTGAGCACGGAGGTCGGGTGCCTCTCGGGTGCTCTTCAACTCCCTCCTGCACCCCTGGGGCCATCCTGCTGGGAGACCTACCCAAAATCTCCTGGGGTTCAGCAGTCAGGGCAGGCTCTGAAGAAAATTTACTACAGCAGAAGAAATTTCCAACAAATTCCCTCTCCCACCACCACAAAAAATCCCACAGGCTGCTAGGGCTCTGCAGGCAATCCTGAGGGAAGAGGCGCTTCTGGGTTACCCTGAAGTCAACCATTTATGAAGAGTTCCTGATCCGGCCTCCTGCATGTGGCTTGCCTACAGCTTAGGCCTTTCCACTCTTAAGCCAAAGGCAGCTTTTAATTCTGATTTTTGCTGAACCCCTGCATAAATAAACCCTATGCCACAGGTAATGGCGAGATGGAGCCACTCTGTACCTATATAATCTAGGACACTGGAAGTTCAGCAGCGCAGGATGCGGGACATATGGCAAATAGTAGCTTATCGCTCACAGCCGATGAGTGGTAGATTGCTGCTCCGTGTGCTAGAGGCGGCAGATTGAAGTGAGAGACAGGAACAGATAAACACAAGAGTGGATTAAAAAAAAAAAAATATAAAAAAAAAATTTTGCCTTCATGATGTGCCTAGAATGACAGTATGTCATTCACTTATGCACTGGACAGTTACAGCATGGACAATAGCAAAAACTAGCAAGGAGCATGAATTTATTACCTCCATTCAAATTTTGTAGCAGGTTTTGGCAAGCTGCTAAAGCTGCTAATATAGCATTTATTGTGTTGATGGCCATAAACTCATTTGTAATACCATAAAACAAATTTGTATGATACCCACAAATCAATTGCTCCATTTAGATGTTATTTCTTACACAAACAAGTAACTGTGGTCTTGGCTAAGAGACATGTCGGAACCAAAATGGAAAAAAATCATCAGGGACAAAAGAAAAGGATACATCTCCTCTCAGCAGAGTTCTCTCATCCTCCGTCCATCCTTCCACAAATTTCTATTCCCAATGTCATCGAAAGTAGGGTCAAAAGGAGCGTTCAAAACACACTTCTGCCGGATGGTGCAGGCAGGTCTGTGGATATTGTTTGTCTCAAGAAATAGATGTTTGCAACCGCAGCAAATGCCAACACAGAGTAGAAAAAGAAACAGTAGTGCTCAACCATGGAAAAAGAAGAAACCCGCAGCACAAGGCCAAGAACACACAACCACTTCCTCTGAAAAGCTGCTACTCTCCTGTTTTTGTTAGAACTAATGTTCAGGGCACCCTTACTTCAATAGCCATGCTCACAGCAAATCTTTAAAAAAAAAAAGGAAATATTTTTTTTTAAAAAAAGGAAGGAAAATATAATTTTAAATAAAATCAGCTAATAAGATTCTTCAGGAGACCACACTGCGTGCACTTCACGCTTCTAATTATTTGCTGGAGCATATAAATACAGGCGTTTAACCTCCTGATTTGCAAACGTGAAGGAAAGATGGCGACACAAATAAAATAGCGTGTATGCAAACAACCCCCGTGCCCCACACGCTGGCTATGGAAGCTCGGGAGTGCACTGTTAGCTGTTTTCTTTTGAATACTATTTGTTACGCTGTAAAGAAAAATGAGGGTGCACAACTTCCAAGGTTGGAGGACAACGAAGTAACACTAACACCTTCTAAATCCACATTTTACAGCCCGTTCCTGTGTTTCTCTCACATTCTCCCACCACAGAGTAGCTCACAGATGACGACGTTCTAGATGTGGTGTTCTACAAGAGCAGCAAGTGGTTAACCAGTGTAAATCCCACAGAGAGCGCAAGGGTGGGCTCTCGGGGTAAGGCTTAGTTAGGGCGTAGCGCTTCTTTCTATGAAAATGCAAATCAAAAGCAACTGAAACCCACCCAATTACGATACGGAAGAAATTTACTGTCAGTTTACACAAAAATGAAAGAAAACATTGGTGATTTATGTACAAAGGCCAGAATAGCGAGACCTTGCAATGATGATGAACAAGTAACAACACTCCTTGTTGAGACATTCTTACTGAACTCCCGAAGACTTCTACACTAGGAAGGATTACATTCCCACACCTTATTTTTAAAGAAAAACAAGTCATAATTTGCAATAATAGCAATTTTAAAGAAATGTACATCGCAACCAGCAGATATCCTTCCTACCGCACAGAAACACGGAAAAAAACCCCAAAGATCAAATGCTGATGCATCTTCTTTCTACAATGGCTGTGGTTTTCACAGGGACACTTAGAAAAATGACATCAAATACTGGTTTTCATGAAGTCAAGCATAACCTTTACGTTCTGAGCAGCAGGTTTATGCCAACATTCAATTATTTGGGGGAACTCTGAATTATAGATTTTGTTCTTTTAATTAATTTCTCAGCTGAAAGAGTTTGGAGATCTGATTAAGTTTCCTGGTCGGACTTGTTTATACCATCGTAACAAAAAAATGGCATCCAAATTCCTTTGCACAACAGCGGTGTTGTGCTAGTACCTGCAGAGCAGTCAGGCACTTCCACACATTAAAGGGTTGATGGAAAAGAACCACTCTTACTACAAGTGGAAAAACAGGGTCAAAACCTGCTCCAAATAGTTGAAATTAGGAATAAGACACAACCAAGCAGCTGAATAAAAAAAGAAGAGAGCTAAGGTCTGGCCGTACGAACGGATGGTTAAAGCCCGGGGAGAGAGTCGCGGGCAGACTGCAGCCCCACGTCCACCAGCCTCCGCTGTGGGTTCGGAAAATAACAATCAAGAAAAAGGTAACGAGTCAAGAAAACTTGCAAATCTAGGGAGAAACAGGAATGGGCTGTCGGCCTGGCAAGCTCAGCTCCAAGATCCGGCTCAAGCCCGGAGGAGGGCTGGGGTCAGCCCCGCTGCGTCCCCCTCAGCCCCGGAGGGCTCAGGCTGCGGCGGGGCAGGACAGAGAGTGGGGCTGGGCTGGCAGCAGGACCTGGCGATGGGGCTGCAGCCCCACGGCTGTGGGACACAGGCAGGAGGGGCAGGATGAGGCCTCAGCTGAGCACTGATGTCCCGGGACGCTGCCGGCACAGGGAGCGGATGGCCCTCTGAACTAAGATGGCTTTTTAGTTCCTAAATGGAAAGTTTTAAAATGTATTAAATCTACTTTTCTAGTTATCTAAAACTATTAACGCGATTGTTAAAATTCACAGCTTCCAGTTACCAAAGAAATGTGATTGTTTTATCTGGATTTCTATTATATGAATAAAACCTAACACTTTGTCTGGATAAAATGGCCCCAGAGTTTCATTAAAAAATAACAGCCTAATTCCCTAATATGAAGTTATTTTAAGTGTTTTATTAATATTGTCTTCTAAATGCACATAAGTGTGATCCCCCTTTAAGTGCAATATCTTTAGGGCTAGTTGTAATTGTATTTTCCTTATCAGTTGCTTGTGCCTGCATTTCAAATATTCATTGCTTACTTCAGGCGCTTCACTCAGACAAGAAAGAGTGCAGTGAAAAACTATTTAATCTGGACACTATTTGAATATGAAACTTTTCAGTCCCCAATACAACAGTTCTCGTCCCTTTTAAGCAACTCAAACTACCACTGACAAAATTCCTACGGTGCCTATTTATCTTGCCATGAGTTTCATCTGTTAAAACAAATCTATAAATAAAAATCAACGCGAAACATGAAAAGCCAGCCTGGCACGTGGAACAAAATCCTCATCCCAATCAAGTCCACAGCAAATGAAACTATGTGCGAAGGCCACAGCTTGTCTCATCTAACTTCAAG
>VFFE01007257.1:1554832-1678382 GCA_008921705.1 Burhinus oedicnemus
TTTTTTTTTTTTTTTTTTTTTTTGGCAAGGACTGCCAAAAAGTACTGCAGGAAATTCCCAGAGAGATCAATAGTGTGGTTTTCTAATGTGCTCTTAATACACTTCCCAGAGGAAAACATACTTTCTGTAACACTTAAAAATTCAGTAAAATGCCTCCATATTTGCACTGACAAAACAGGAGGGACTCTATTATAGTAACCACAGGCTCAGCTGTTTAGAGGAGGTTGTAACATGCAGTAACACGGACAAAGCTAAAAATGTAGCTTAAGAGGAATGTAAGAAAACATGATTTCACGGCACCTCCCACCTATGCAGAAACTGTTGTTACTCCATTGACCGTATCCCACAGTCAGCACTCTGCAACCTGAGGGACTTCCAAGCTTCCCGGTTAGCAACATCCAGTCTCAGTCATTTTCTTTTAATCCTTCTTTTGAAACGACATGCATTATTGACACTTTTTTCTAATAGCTTGCCACGTTTCCTAACAACTTTACACACGTCAATCACGCTTCATTCCAGAAGCCCTATTGATTTCCTCACTTGCACTGTATCTGGTCTACTTTAAGGCTATTCCACGTCACATCTAGCATAGGATAAACGGCAGCGCTGCTGCAGGACTGGCGCTACATGGTTTTACTTATTTCTGGAGAAGAACATAGGCTCTTCTTTCCATCATGCCACAGTGCAAAGTCTCTCCTGATCTCAAGGATGTTTGCAATAACTATAGAGTTCAGATCACAGATGATTTAGTACGTGTGGGTGACATATACACAAAAATACTTTATTTTGTTCTACGTGAAAGCTTTACAGAACATGCATTTTTGTGGGATGCACTGTATTAAGAAAAACCCTTAGCAAATACGGCACTTGACAAATTAGCGTCTATAATCAGGGCTTCCCATGGCTGCTTAAGAAATACACAAGGTCCTTAATAACAATGGGTACTTGATTTGTTATTAATTTTTCACATCCTTGGACAAAAGCCAAAAATATTTCAGTAAGAGCCTGTATGGTAACAGTCATAACTAGGACTATTCCACACAAAGACAATTGCTGAGGAAGTTTCAAAACACTGGAAGTTATCTTCTAACCTACCTCAAAACTTTTATTTCTAACCCGTATCTCAACTGTAAAAGTTGTTGTCTTCATTTTTTTCCTTTTTAAATATACCTACTCATTTGCAGAATTCTTAGTGGAAAACTTTGCATCTAGTCTGGGAAGGGGAAACCCAAACTTCCACCTGATGCAATTCGAAGTGGCCCACAAAACCGGGTTTAAAAATGTATCATGAATGTATATTGTAGCAATATACAAAGCTGGAGCTGAAGTGCACAGTAATTTCTCAGATAGAAGGATCTTAACTGCTTCAGAGGTACAGGTTGTTTATTTTTCCAAACTACCCAAATATAATGACGCCTTGTGCATATGTGTGAATTTTGACAAGTTATTTCTCCTGAGTCTGAGAAGAAAACTAGAAGTATTGCATTATTTTTTTTTCTATAAACTTGTTACCTATTGCTTGAAAAGGAGCTCCCCAAACCCCCATGTTAGCCACTTGAATGAATACAGCCAAAGACATATTAAGCATTTGTTCCACCCTAGCCTGAAAGTTCATTTTGAGGAGATGTTTGTTCTTTTACGAGAATGAAATTCTCAACCTTTGGGTTTTTTTGTCCTGAGATCAGCACGATTTAAAATAGATGAGCTACCAACCAGATACCGGTGTTTATAAACACATTGCTAGCAACTCGCCCTGTAATGACAGCAGAACACTGAACATAGAGATACTATGATGCACCGTATTGAAAGAGTTAAATTTACCATGTCTTCCCCACTGCCAGTACTTTAAGGAAAAGTAGAGGTTGGGTTTGGGTTTTTTTTTTTTTTTTTGTTGTTTTTTGGTTTTTTTTGTCTGGAGAGGAAACTGTCACTTTGTGTTTTCAGGTTTGTAGAAAAGCCTTTTTTAATGTAAACATTCATTAAACTAATTTGAAGTTGTCATTACTCTCCTCCCCTGCTGCTTTATATCAGATTATTCCTAAGTGCTTGGTGAAGAGCCCCATAAACACACAGTCTATTTCCCTGCAGGGTATAATCACACAGTTTGCACTGTGATTTATGCTGTATGGCACTGGTGAGTGTCCTAAACTTTGAAAGGGCTTAGTTCTTCAGCAGATGCACTACTCCCTTTATATTTAAACAAAGTTCAGCTAACCCTCCCAGTCTATTACAGACATTGTTTAGCTCTTTCGCTTCACAATAAGGCTTGTTAAGTACTGATTAAATACAAATCGGTGACACTTTTAATTAAGGAAATGGGAATTCAGAAATAATTGCCTTTAAGTTTCAATAAAAAACATTTCACAACTGTTGTCTTCCCTTCCCACACCATCGAGAAACATGTCGAATTTGGAACGGACCAGACTAGAAGTCCAATTTGGATTTTTGGTGGAGATTCCGACTCTAGAGGATCTTTCCCTACGTCTTCTATAAAAGTCAGATCCCGGAGGAAGTTCTACGATGCCGTCTTGAGCAAAGAAAGCAAGATCGTTTTGCTCTGGAGACTGAAAACCTGAGGATAGCTGGTGTTATCAGCGTCTGCCATGTTCGTGAATATCAGGGGCCTCAGAAAGATAAAATTTCTCTCATAGGTAAGATAACCGGTGAGGATTGCAGCCTACTCCACTAGCAAATGTTAATCTAGAAAACACAGCAATTATTTCGATAATAAAACCCTCTTCAGGCGTTCCATTTATACACTTTAGACAGCCTGTGCGCGTTGCGTGCCAGTAATGAGTTGAAAACATGAGACTTTCCTCCCGCGAGGAGCCCCAGCGGAGCACATCGCTCTCGGGAAGGGAGCGGCGGCCGCTCGGGGCGCTGAGGGAGGGTTACAGCCGCCGGGCTCCTGGCGTTGCTACCCATACCACCACCCTTCGCCTCCGCTTCCCCCCGCCTGAGACGGAAGCCAACGTGCCCTCGGCCAAAGTCAGACCCTCGGCGGGCTCCAGGCACGCGGCACCTTCCAGCTGCGTTGCTCACAAACACCAAGTGCAAGAGGCAGAAGGAGCCTCCTCTCTGCCACCGCTGAGGCTTTTCGGAGAGCCCACGGCTTGCCCGCAAGTCTGAAGCTCGCCTTCCAGCCGGCCTGTGCCATCGGTAGGTAAAGGTGTCCCTCGTCTGATAAATCCCTCTATTTTTTCAGGGCTCGGGCATCAGCAGCCAAGAAGCAGAAGCAGAGAGGAGGACGCCAACATGCCGCGGTGGTGCTGCTGGCAGGATCACCACCGCAGTACGCCGAGGTCTCCAGAGCTATTTTTGGCCATTACGGCAGATGTAATGCTGTGAAGTTTGGGAAAACTAGCAGGAGCACGATTCAGATGGCTGATTCAAAATAAAATTAAAAGCCCTCTCCTTCACCTTTTAGATCTCTTCTCCCACCTCTCCCCCCTTCTGTTACGAGAGCAGCGAAATCCAGGTCTGTGCTACAGGGAGAGCACGCAGCAGAACCCACATCTTGTTTTTACTAATTTAAACCTTAGTGGTATCTAGTCAAGGTAATTAAGGTTCTCTATTTTTCATTGCAAAAAATGAATTTTGTCAAAGAAAGTGTAATTTACAGCACATACACAGGACATACAAAACTAAGTCCTAATCATGCATTTAAAAAGAGCAAAAAATAGGACAGATATTTAGTGTGAAACATATTCCTTGCAATTAAAATCAGAAGACACTTTTCTATTTACCTGCTTGTGACTAATAGATTCAGCTAAGATACATTTCACATTAATATCACATTGTATTTTCAAAACATAGTGTAGCTGTTAACATATTTATAGGTTAGCAGTAGTAAAGACCTGTACTTGGATGCAACATTTAAAAGAAGGATTTGTCAGAACACCAGGAACAGCTATTCAAACAAATCAAGCCTAAATACTAAAAAGAGCCAGTGACAAATTCAGAAGTGCACGAGTGGCACTTTAAGTTCCACAATATCAGCGTAAATTGATGTAAACCTACCCACCCAGGGAAAGGAAAGGTGAGAAAATAGCAGGAAAAGCAAATAACAGAAAGGTGTAAAATAGATGATGTGTGGTGGGAAAGTTTTATCTGACACCTCTTAGATACTTTTCCTCTTACCACACCTTTTTCTCCTCCCTACAAATTACACCAACTCATACCATGTAGAAATGATGAGCAATACACCATTTAATTTAGCATATTCAATTCTAGGAACTTTAAAAAAAAAAAATAAAACCAAAAAATAATCCCAGACCGTACCTGTTTAAAGCCAGCTCCTCCAGTCACACCACGCTATAAACATTTATCAATCTGACACAGTGAGGCTGGGCCCCCATTATTATCCTTTTGTGACCTGCACAGCTGGTCCAAAAAACAGTTGTCTCCAATTATGCCCACAGATAATGGTGGGTAAATTCAGCTGTGCAGTATTAGCTCAACCTAAATATGATCCCATTTGACTAATTTCCTAATTCTTAGCAGGGTGCTTAAAGAACCTATTATCATGCAGACTCAAGGAACACAGAAGTCTGGTTATTTGCATCTGTTCGGTGAAAGGCATTTATCAACTGTGCCACAAATTAGAAGTTTGCAGCTAACAGACTAATTTGTTACCTACATATACCAATCACAGGCACTCAGTGCCTAAAATAATTGCATCTGGAATTTGTTTAAACTTTTAATGTCACATAAATGGGTGTTTGTTTCCAACCAATATATCTTATAATTAAACAGCTTGAAACAGGAAAGGTTGAAATTGGGTCAAAAAAGATATATTCCTTCGTGAAATCATGTGTGTATTCATTAACCCAGCTGGAATGCTGTTATTGGCACGATTGCTGCTACTTGACTGAACTGTGATCATAAAGGTTATTAAATGGGTTAAAAATAAGGCAGCAGAAAAATGGAAATTACTTGCATATATAACCATGCTTTTTGCAAAAAAGCAAATTGTGTAGGGTGGTTTGTATGCTGTGGAGTACAATCTACCATGCTGTACACCGTTTGGGTTTTTTGAAATCTGATTAATCTTCTCAGTAGCCTAACATAAAGTCCTAGAGCTGCAGGCATATTGATATTTGGATTTTCTTCCTACATTCACTTCTCTCTAATCTTCTTCCTGACCACATCTGTTACTAAATCAATCTTCGGCGTTGTTTCTCTGCAAACTTCACACGTCCATTTGAACTTTCTTTGACTTTCTCATGCCTCAGCTGAGTCTGCTCTGAGCTCTAACATACTGTCGTTTAGCAGCCCTCGTCCCATGTCTTCTCCAGGGTCCAAAACAAATTTGGATTCAATTTTCAAGATCCTTCACAGACACCATTCCGTTTTCAGCCAGAAACATACCTGAAGGAGATGTATATGCACTTCCTCCTATCTTGTCATACTTGTCATCTTTCCTTCCCCCTCAACACATTTCCTACCTTTCTCAACAAACCAAACTTCTTTGTCTCCTTTCCTCATCTCTCTCATTATTTCAAGGAATCTATCCGTGTTCAAGCACTTAATTATGCTCTTACTTTATGAACTGCTTGAAGCTTCATATCTCCTGACTGACTTGCAGTGTTCTGCATCGCCCTATTTGTGCGAGGGTGACGAGAAGGTGACACCAGCACATCTATCCATGAACAGACTCACGCTCAAGGCTTACTGTGCTTGACTACTTGAAGGGTAATTACTTCTCCAAAGTGGATCAGATTTTAAGGAATAAAATTTTCTGCTATTACAAAAAACCCCAAAGAAACTAGAAATAAAAAGCTCTGAGAGCACTGCAGGGACAGGGGAAGTTTCCCCGGGCAATAGGAAGGCAAGGATCTGCTTATATTGAGGTATTTATAAAGGAAGACCCCAAGAAAGCTGGCTTAACATGTCGGGAAACAGTAGGATTCAGAAAAGAACCTGTATGTTCAAAAAGGGAACCTAAATCAATGGTCTGTGATCAGATCCTGAAAAATAATCAATAGCAATGTGGAAAGTGATGCAGAGATGCTGCACAGGCATTTTGTAATGCATAGATATGCACTATCTAAAATGAAGGTGATTCATTTTGGCAATGTTCTGCCTTCTTCAAATACCACAGGTCTTAAGGGACAAAAGTTGTAGCCAGAGGACCTTTAAAGCTGGACCTCCGGGAAAGCAAGCACTCCAACTTACTTTTATGAGGAGAGAGAGAGAAAGGAGAAGAAATCCTAGAACTGACAAAAGAGTAAATTGAGATTCAGTGTCCAGACAATATGGTAGAGATCCCAAAGACCTATCCATACCTGTTTACACCAGGGGAAATGGATGATAAGTTTGACCAGACATAAATGCAGCAGCCTAGAAAGGGAGCTGGGAGGCGATGACATCTTCACATACGCTCCTTTATCACACCAGAGCAGTTATCAATTTGGGTAGCTCCTTGGTTTCTTCAGTCCTACCTATCACCCCAATTCTTCAACTCTCAAATCTCTTTTTTCCCCCGGCCAGTGATTCTCATCCTTTTCTACACTGTAAACAACCAAAACTTCACTGTTTGACCCCCAGCTTTACAGTCTTCAGTCTCGGTCTCTCTGTAACTTGATCGCTGAACCAGACTTCACCCCTGCCTTCCTGATACGGTAGGCTTCATCTCATTCCTGTGCAGGGACAGCTTGTAATCAGATATGAAACAATCTGTTTATTACTCTAAAAAGTCTTTTTTTTTTTTTCCATAAATAAATTCACTCTCACTATGGCTTGGCAGACCTACTCACTCAAGTGTCCTGTTCAGAGCAGAGCTGTATCAAAAGCACACGCTCAAAGAAAGCTTTCATCTTTATTCAGACATTCCCTTGCACATGGGCACATTCCTCATGGGTTTCCATCCTGACCTGGCATGGAGATTAATTGTGCTTTGGTGATGATTTAGCCTTTGATCCCCTATTGAGCCCCAGGACAAAGTGATAGTTGTGAGGTGGTTACTGGGATATGAACGATTTGCTATTAGGCGATTGACTGACATCCCATCCTTGTTTCACATAATTCCTGTTTTCAATATTCATAATAGCTTTCAATTCCTGCTGGCACAGGCAGGAGATGACCGGAAAACCAGGAAATGAAAGACAAAACCAGCCCCTTGAGTGATCCTACCCCCTGAAAAAAACAAATGATGAACGACACGATGCAAATACTACATTGCATCAGAGAGACAACTACCACCGTAGCCAACAAATGTTTAGATATATATCCAGTATGCACAGGGGGAAAATGCATTTTTCAGCTAGGTGATACTTATCGGGTTTTAGCAGTAATTTTGTATTCTACCAATAATTTGCCTGCTAGCAAACAGGATAAAGAAAGGGTAAAATCTAAGATGCTGGGAGTGAAAAGGACTGCGGGGCGGCCAGTGGTATTGTGACCACCCAGTCACGGTTTTTGCAGGGATGGAAGAAAACCATGGGTGGGACGACTGCCAATAAAACAGAAGAGAGTTGGTCCCCACAGAAATTCTGCAGTGACCTTGTCCTGCCGGGCACCGTGAGCAAAATGGGACACACACAAACACTGGCTGCCTAAACCCAGGGTGTCCGTACAGCAGCTCGTAGCAGCTTTCTTGGGGAATGATACGATATTCTCAATATACAGCACGATCCTCATAGCACAAGTGCCGCTGAAGCTGGGGACAGATAGGATGGAGCGTTGTTATCAGAACTAAGTGCAAGCTTTGAGGAATTTGTTTAGGTTAAATTCCCCAAATTTGAGGATGGTGATAATAATGGTCATTATGGACCAAGTATTTTCCAGAGAAAGCGCCTTGAAATTGAAAACACACTAAACTAATGTTTAGTGAGAGCAGTTGGTAAAGTGTTACTTCTAGTGAATTACAGTTGTCTTCTTTCTTCTCTGATAATTTGTGACAATTGCATCCTAATGCTATTTCATTGATTTCTACTCCACTTCAGCTCCCATGCTGGGTTCAGTCAGGGTGACAATACACAAACATTAACCTGCTATAGGGAGACCTACTACGCACACTTTCTTCATAGAAAAATCCTATAGAATTTAAAAGGAGTGGACTTTAACATAGTTCTACACGTATTCCTTCAGAAAACCATAGAACTGAATCAGGAGCCACATCAGTCATACAGATTACCTTTGTCTTAAGCTTTCTCAGGAATTCCAATATGTTCATTTCAAAAGATGATGCAGAGAATTTGTTGATATGGTGAAGCTGTTACTTTCCAAAATGCTGTACCTCTGTTTTGCATATCTGCTTTTGCTGATAAGGCCTTTAGCACCAACTTACCAGACCAGAGACACTAGATAGTGTTAACCTGAACTAACGCACTTTGACTGAACGACTGCGATGATGGAGCTAAGAACTATTTTTCTCTGCAGGGAACTTCGTTTGGAGAATGGGAAATTCCCAGGCACAAAACAACGACGCCAGGTGTTGGAAGAGGGAAACATTAACGCCAGGAAGGCTCACAGAGGCATGCGAAGCTGTGGGAGATGAAAGAGGAACCCACTAAACTGAGAGAAGAGCCAGATAGACATTGACAGGAAGAGTTACAGAACAATCTCAGCCAGGGCATCAGCGGATTTCACTAATGGCCAGTTAAACTGGGAGGACTCCCCAGTTCTGATGGCAAGCGGTGAGTTACAGAAGGATCCTGGCCCAGCAGACCTTAGCTATAACATTTTAAAAAATGCTTGAGTGAGGAGAAAATAAAGTAAATAAGCAGGGAATTCATTTTTGTCTACATCTGTGTATTTCACAATTCCAAACAAAGAGCACTCGTGTCTTAGAGCCCTCTGCAAAGCCCAGGCTATATGCTGTACTGACAGAGATAAACTACAAAAGCAAAATTGTCAAACTCTAGAAAAAATAAAGACCTGTGGGAGAGAGGAAGTGCTGGAACTTCCGGCAGTGCTTCTAGCTCTTTGGGTAAATATTTGTTAAGTTCAGTCCCCTCACGGACCAAACCATAGAAATACTCAGAGTTTCTATAAGAAGTTTCAGAATCAATATTTGTGCAGAAAACTTCCATGTCGTCATGGACCTGTGCTCTGGCACGTGCTTAGAGACCTGCTTCTCCTCTCCCTCCCAACCTTGGTATGAACAATTGTTCTGCATGTGTCCAGGTTCAGCAGTGGCCTTTCAGAAAACACCTCTTATAATCAGGTCTTGTTTCTACCATGAGGGTCTACACTATAAAGAGATGCCCCGAACCCGTGAGAGAAGAACCAAAACATTTATACTGCTTCAAGGAGATGCGCGTTCCCAGGCCTCTAAACTTAGACTAGTGTCTGTCTCTTTGCTTTATGCCTGATATCACAGCCATTACCAGAGAAGCAGGGTGAGAAAAAGGTATTCCTGTTTGAGAAGTGGGTATTTATTTTCTCTCACAGTCTGTCCAGCTGGGTTGCCCACCACAATACATTTTGCGCTTCTCCACTAGTCAAGCATGATGCCTTAACTTAAATAGCACAGGACAGAAAGTCTACATTTGTCCTTGTGAATGACAAATTCCTAGTCACTAGGACACCAACCTAGTAAGACATATGGAAATCTCGTGCACAGGAAGATCAACGTTTATTTAGTATGTATCTGTCTATAAATTTCCTGTGTCCTTTTTCCTAAGCAATGACATATAAACACATCATAAAGTAGTGAAGCATCATATGGGAAAGTAAGTCTTTAAGACCAATGACCTTTCCTGAAAGCTCAATGGCAAACTATCTGAAACAAAAAAAATCAACAACCTGATTTCAATTATTACGTTATGCAGACACAAGGGAAAGATTCTGAAAAAAAAGAGATACAAACCCAGAATGAGGTTTTCACAGATGTTACCTTACTAGGGTTCCCACTATATTTGACAGGATAAGCCGGAAGAGAGCCTATTTTTGTATCTCGGGCTAAGCTGTTAGAAGCTATTTTTAATTCTACTGTAATGATCAGTACTTTCATTTCCCTTAGCAAACCAACAAAAAAACCCAGAAGACAAAGTCATATAATAGGGAATAGGATGCTGCAGGGAAAGAGCCAAGGAGTTAGCTCAAAGCTGCTAATTCCACAAACAGAGGACGATGCACATATTAAAGGAAAAAAAAAAAAGGAATTTTTTCAAAGCATCAAGGAATTTTAAGTGTTTGTGGATGTCACCAAAAATAGCCAACCATAATAGGACAGATACAAACTCCTACACTCGTGATGATCTTTACAGGGTTTATATTTTCCACAAGTTAAGCAGTCAGCACTCCATATGCATGACATGCTTAGATGTATGCAAACTAGATAGCTCTCAATTTATCTATAACTGCATGTTCATACTGTATATAATTAGAGTTACACCTAAGCATCATTGTAGATACACTAGGTTTCTGTCCTCCACCCCGTAAGACACAGTCCATGTTACATGTAGACAACGCAAGATGCATTCCTCCAATTTTTGTTGTCCTTAGGTCAATATAGTAGATAAGCGGATTACTGGTACTTTACAACATTTCCCTTCACTAGGCTTCAGTATTTTAAAGCTCTTTGGTTGCTCGTTTTCCTTAACTGGCAAATCTCACTTCTTAAATTCAAGCTACGAATTCTTGAAGCACACCTTGAGAATCTGGTCACCAGAGCTCCCGGATTAACTGTGCCATTTGCATAAAGGTAAACTTAATGTTGCACTTCCAGAGCTTGTATCCTCTAAATTGCACTTACTGTTGAAATACAAAATCCTCTAAAAGGCTTTTCCAACCTAAACCAATTTGTAAAGTTTTTTTTTTAATCTAAAACATTAAAGAAATTAAAGTGATCGGCATATAATTAGATTAATTATTCATATCTTCCAAGTTGCTTTAATTCTAATATATAAAAAAAGATTAAATATCCACTCAAAGGATTAGGCAAAAAGTCAAGCAGCAGCAACACATTTACATTACCTTACTGTGCAAATTATAAAACTAATTAGTCTAAAGTTTCATAAAAATGAATTGGATCTTCATTCACACACTGACACAACTTTACATATTCAAAACTGACACCCATATTATTTTCTCGTGTTTGTAGTACGAGTCAGCCTCCTGCCTCTGCAACTGCCACTACGCTAGAACAGCTCTGCTTTTGTTCTAACTAGTGAAAATTAAATCTTGACCTAAATTTATAAAAAGCTAGAAATGTTTCAGTCAACTGCATGAAACTGAAAAGTCCAAGAGAGCCTCATTATAAATCTCACGCTAATACCGTTGAAATAGTCTGAAATAATTCTTTACGAAAATCAAAAGATTGTTTTGGTTGCTTTTTTGATGCTTCTTTCTGATCGAGATTTCTTTCTTCTGAAAGCGCATGTAATTTCCAGTGTGCTGCACACTGTTTTCTCCTCATCTCAAATCACGTGAACATTCATTAAAAGTCCAAGGCTGTGTACCATAAACAACTATGCCCCCCTTCTTTGAAAATAGCTCTTTTCTGAATAAAAAGAGATTTCAGAGGAGTACAGTGAGGACCAAAAAAAGACTTTGCTATGCCAAGTTTTTGCTGAGATAGTGTTGCAGGGCAGTTTCTAGGAGGTAATGAGTACCCTTAAATATCACTAACACTCTCTATGCTCAGATGTTCTTGTTCTGGGCAGAAAAAACTATTAAAGAATAATAATATTTCCATTAGCTCATTCACCACTGAAAAAAAACCAACAATGCTCGTATCTTGAAGATAACGTCTGTTTTGATCTTGTGGGCAAAGAAAGAAACAGATTGTTCTAGTTTCTTAAGGTTGTTACTCACCCTTATCTAAGGTAAAATGAAACCCATTGCTTTTAACAGTTTTCCAAAGAATTGCTTTGCCTATTTTTAGCCGTGTAAGCTCTGTAACACTTCAAAAGCAGACTGCACTGTATCAAAGCATACTTTTTCATTATACAAGGCCCGTAGGAAGTTAAACGAATTACCTTTAAAAAAACCTAAATAGGATATTCATGCCTGAGATGTCCGGTGAAACCTGAAGACAAAATTCAACACTTTCAAAATTAAACTGTTTATAAAATGACTGTTAGAAACGTTCCTTGGACTTTATTCTTGTTGTTTCAGGCTTTCGAACAGCCTGACCCTCATCCAGCTCTTTCGATCCGCAGAGCAGGGTAGTCGCTTTTCACGAGCCAAAGAAGAAAGGGGTTCTGGGCTGGGAGAGTTTTGCTCGTACACCTCGATTTTGGGAAACGTTTGCTGACTTTTGGCCGGAACCGAGATCCCACTCAAGGATGGCTGACAAAGCACAAGTTCAGAGCTACAGCCAGGCTAGCGCAGATGCTAACGGCCCTCCAGCAAAAGGGGAAGGCAGGCTTCCTTCAAAACGCATCTCTCCACAGCTCTGTTCCGTGCGTCACGCAATTAACTCCTTGATGGGGTTAGGAAGCGATATTTTGTTCCGACGGATGGAAGGATCTTTACGTGATCGGAAAACAATCGTCTTGGATGGACTATTATAGTTCATTTCAACGCCAAGCGGCCGGCTATTAGGCAGCTGAAAGTTCTGATGATAATAGAAAAGATAATTAGGCTAGTTCACTGACAGCAGAAGGAGCACTTGCCCTGCCATGAAGACAGCTAAAAGTTTGAAGAAATAAGAAAAACTAGAAGGAAGGTAAATTCACTAGAATAAGCAGTTGGTGCTTTAGAGCATAATTATCAGAAAGAAAACACGTTGTTTAGCATACTTTATGTTAATGGAGGGCTAGCATGGCCCACTGTGCATAATTTAGCTGAACAATTGATAAGAAATTTTAATACATATATATATATGATTACGGCTACAGAAAAAAAAAGACAAAACACAAGAGAGATCATAATAGGCACACGTGAACTCTGAAGGCCTAATTACATCACGGGGGAGGGTAAGCAGTTACTGCTGAATCAAGCAGAAAATTGGGGTAATTTGTAAACAGGTAGAGCTGTTATCCAGGTGCGCCAGCATGTGCGTGGGGGCTGGCGGTGGGGCTTCGAACTGAGGACTTCCATCTGCGTTACGGAGCAAGCAGCACAGCTGAAGGCTTCCCTCAGCTTAACCAAAAGAAATTAAATACAGAAAAAGGGCCAAGCAGCCCCCCCTCGCCTCCCCGCTGCAGCCCCTACCCAGCCAAGAGCTGGATAACCCGGTGCAGTGGGATGTTTGCAGGACGTGGGTGAAACCTGAAGTGAGTGCTTGTGCGTGTGAAGCTCAGAGATAAGGCTAACTGACTTGGTGTGCTGCCATCGGTACACTCCCTACTCCACCGAGAGTGAAATATTTCATACGTGGCTCCCCGACGGCAGAGGGAACCACGCACAAGTAAGCTGCTGCCAGTGATGCCAATGATGGTGAGGGCATGGTCCCTGCCCCAGAGCAGACAGGGGTCTCTTTAGGTGGCCAGTTATGGGAGGGAGAAAGGGAAATCAAGCTGTCGGGACTTCCAGCAAGAAGTATGCCAAAGGTACTCATTTCTAGGATGGATGGATGGGAGAAGCTGTCTTGCACTGGCCAAGTGTCATAGAAAAAGGCTTGAAGCTGTGTTTTTAAACAAAAATACGTAACAGAACATGGCATTTTAACAAGTTATAACAATGTGTGTATTGCCCTCTCTTGGGGTGGGGTGGCAGAAGAGTTAAAGTGTCTCCTGGTGCCTTCAAAAGTAGGAGTTTGAGTCTCACTCTGACCTCTGCCAACGAGAGGAATCGAAGTGAGCTGGTGGGTGTGTGACCAGCTGCCACTTAGCGAAGCACCGCAGCTCCACACTAACCTGCTTCAGGACAGTTTTACTGGATAGCCAAGTGCCTAACCCTGATGCATCAAAAACGTGGGAAGAAAAAAAAAAATACTTTGGAAATCCTCGCATCTCGGACAGAGTGCTCACCCATGTAGATTTTGCAGCCTGGAGGTTGAAGCTCATAAAATAGCTCCTGACAGCACTGTGTGTGAAATATTCTTTCTATGTTTTTGGAGAGGCCGTTTCCAGTTGCATTGCTATGGTAGATACCTAGCAGATCTTACTAAAAAGAGCAAGCACATTAGCTCCTGCCATGCACGCACAGCAATTCGGGCAGGCCCAGGGTGTGTTTTTTTCCCCCATCAGATTCATTCCTCTCACTAGCGACATGCAAAGCAAACAGGCTCGTCTCTTTAGAAACTGGCCTAGTGGCAATCACAGCCTTCAGAGTCCTGCCGTGCGAGGACAGACTTGCCAGCACCATGGCCCTGCAGAAGCCCTGACCATGGCCACCAGCTATGGAAGGGTCCCAGGAGCCATCAAGCAGCTGTTCCCAGGCCACGCTCACAGACCTGGACCTGAGGGAAGCGCTCTAAGGCGCACGAACTGTTACAGTTATGCATATTTACGTTGCATCTTTGCCGTATTTTCTTTTAAGGGTCTCCAGGATGACCGGCCAGCCCCAGCCACCAAATCCCAGCTGAAGCTTGCAATGGAATTTAAGGATGAGGAGCGAGCAGAAAGCTAGGACTGTTTTCTAATTATTTTTTTTTTTACATTAAACCTCCCTCCATCTGTGCCTTTTTGTGCCAGACAGACCAGTAATTATCAGGAAATCCCTTCACTTTTAATCTACATCAGTATGAATGCAATCTCGGAGCAACCCACGGTGACTGGAAGCTATTATTTTCATAGGAAATAATAGTGACTGGAAGTGATAACTCACGGTGCTCAGTGTGTGTGTCATCATCTGATAAGACGCGAGGCTGTACATCCCACCACATCGTTCTGTTGCAGGGCTACGATAGCCTTTATTAAAGGGGAACGATTGAACCGGGAACCTCGTCAAATCTGCAGGGGAGGCTGCGGGGGTTGTATCAACATGGAACTTCCACTCATTATTTATGGCCATAAAAATTTGGGGCCTTGGAATTGGCAGCACGCAAAGCTGTTTCAATTTGAGCTATAATTCTCTTTTGTACTTTCAGTCATTGACTATGTCTCAGATAAACATTCGTTTGGGAGACCAAGATTATGGCACGGAAAAAAAATAATAAAAATACAACAACCCAAGGATATTTAGCTCTCCTCCCACAAATTCTTCCTGGAAATATTCTTGCAAAATCCTCTGCCCACTTGAGCAGTATGCTTATGATTAACTGCAGATGAGCCCAGCAGCTTGCATATGTAGTTAATTTGCTCTAAATTTCCATGCTGTATTATAACACTAATGATCACTAATAATAGACAAACCCACAGTTTATTGAGTAAGTAATTTGAGACATTCTGATTTTTATCATGTGAATGGGATCAGGCTGACCAATTTAAACTGGGCAGAAAAAGATAAATAATGTGTAAATCAATCACAACACCAGCACGCTCTGTTTCTTTGCAAAATGATATGGATTGATTGGTGAAAAGAAGGCCCTGCTAGTTACTACTGCCAGGAAATAGAGTCAATAAACTTCCATGCTCAAGAGTAAAAGGTCAGATGTGGAAGGAAGTTTATACCCAAACTGCAAAAGTGATTTTGTCACCTGACTGCACGGGCTCAGATGAGTTTGCATTTTGTCCTGATGGGTGAGGCATGCTTTTAACGAGTCATGAAGACAGATAACATATCGTGCAGCCAATAAAGAGGAAACCATGCCAAACACGGACAAAACTCTGTGAAAACCAGTTGCACTCTGGATTGCGGTCAAAGCTATCTTCTAAAATCATGTAAACAAGATAGCCATCACGTGCCGTCTGAGACAGCTATTTCAGGACTAAAATAGTTATATTTGGTTTTCTTTCGTAGGAATTCTCGTTTTGATTGAAGCATTTATTTTTAACTTTAGAAAACACTGAAGGTTCATTAATTAAAAATCCAATTTAGCACATTTGTAATTAATTGCTTTAAAGAATAGTTAAAAATAGAAAATAACTAAACTACATTTAATGACTTCACGAGTGATTAGTGTACTCGAACGATGAGTACCTGCCTGTGGCAGTGGGACTTGCAAGGTACTTTGAGAGTTTTGAATGAAGTCTTGTTTAGTGCAAAGCATTGTTAGTTTTTAGAGAACAAAGGAAAGTAGAGGAAGAAATTTCTTGGATTCATCTTTCCTTGGACTTCGCTATATAAGCCTCAGACATAGACTTCACTCCAGCAGAAGGCAGCTGCACATACTTCTCTCCAGAGCCTGGTAATAATGCTCAGAGGTATGGGGAGAGGAGAAAGTTTTAATATAATGTCTCCACAGTACTCTTCTGGGAATAAGAGTTAGCATGTGAATTGAACTTGCACCCAGTTATCTCATGACTGCAGCTTACCCTCAATCACAAGACAAAAATACTACAAAATATACTGTGGGGAACAATTCTTGATTGTTTCCAGGGCACGGATTAAGTATAGCCAAATGACTCTTTTTCTCTAACTCAAAGTCTTTTATGGCCAGCCGGCCAGTCAAATCCTTCATGTTTAAATAGAAAACCTGGAAATGGATCACAATATATTCCACTTTTTCTTACATATTTTTACTACACTGTGTTCAAAATACATCTTTTTTTTTTTTATTTAAATGCAACTAATTTCATGCATGGATATGTAGTGTCATGTCCTGGAGTGATTTTGTACTGACAAGTCTAGCATATCAGAATCCGTGAAATCTTGGAATAAAAATACCCCGGCATTGCCTATTGTGCCTCTCAGGGAAATGTTTTGTTAAACATTGCTTCAACGAAGGGAATTTGCAATGAGATGCTTTCTCAAAAAGGGAGCACAAAGAGAACATGAATACTGAGCAAAAAAGGAAAGAATATGATAAAGAGACTGAAAGATGCCAAAAGACGACGGTTCCGAGACTTCTACTTCTCCACCTGTGTTCATCTAAAGTCACCTCTAGCACCTTCGGGAGAGCCTGACACAGCTAGCTCCCAGCTTGAACAAAGTATTAAACACAGGTGGCGCCGTACGAAAACGGCCAGCTTGGTTTCCCCACTGATTTTTCTCTGAAAGCCCAGACTAGGTGGAAACCAAAGCTGCCTATTTGCCTCTGCTGCACCAGAGCAAAGGACGGGGAGGAGGACCGCCCGTGCCGAAAGCCCTGCAGATGTTCCCCGAGCCAGGGAAGCCTCTGCTCAGCGCGGCTGATGTGAAAAAACATGAGGATTCCCCTGGGCAGCAGAGGAGGGCAGACTCCTTCCTTCAGTCCCGATTTCAAACCAACGGCGAAAAACTGGAACAAATAAAGCATGAGACGCAGTAAGCAGACAGACGAGCGGATACTCCACTCTCAACCAGCCCAAAGCCACTAACTGCTGCAGCCAAGCGCGGTTCAAAACACGACGTTTTGGCCATTAGCTGTCAGGCTGTGGATTCAACCGTGCCGTCGTTGAAATATGTGCTAGGCCAGTGACGCTCCCTCCTCTCCGCTTGCTCCAAAGGCGGCCGCGCTCACAGCACTCCCGCTGCTTTATTCGTTTGCAGAGCGTTTCTTCCGACAGGCAGCCAGGCTTAAAGTAGCCACTTTTATCTTCAGAAGCATAACTCTCCGTTCCTACATTGTGAGAAACACTTCGCACCTTGTAAACTTTTAGGTAGCGCTCCTGAGCCAAAATGGACTCGGTATTTTTAAGGACTCATGGACCAAGCGTGACTGAAGTCTGCATGAATCATCTGCATTCAAACCGTAGTACTGGCCGTGAAATAACTACTGACTCAGTGCACTGTCAGCAGAATATGCTTAAGCATATCCTTTCTTCTCTTTTTTTTTTTTAATTATTTAACACATTTTAAACATTAACTTTAAATGAAAAAAGCTAGGATGAAAAAAGAAGTTTCTAACCCAAAAATATCCTCACATTTTATTAAAAATAATTAATTGATCCCCTGATAATTCATAGGACACATGCTAGATTTCTTATATCTATTCTATATCTGTAAACATAGATATGGATAATTACGCTGACTTGCTAGAGCCCATGTTTTCCTAGGCCAGGTCAGAGCGAGAGCACCTAAAGTCACAGGATATGCCCATACTGATGTACAAGTTCTACCCCAACTAGTCAAGTGAACTCCCCTACCTGCCCCCCAAGACGATACCCTACGGTCCGTCACAAAGCCTCTCCCACTCTACATGCTTCTCCAACAAGGCTCTAACCTGCATCTCAGATTCATCTGGGCCACGCGGTGCCAAACCCTCCTGAGTAGCCAGCCTCATGGTACATTTTCTTTGGTGGTTGGAGTTAGTCTCAAGCTCACTCGTACCTTCTCCACGGCACCCTCCTGCCTCCGTTGTGCTGGCCCAACTGCTTGCGAGGCTCCATTGAACACTGACCCACCAGCCTGAGCCTGGATGCAGGACCCCCAGGAAAACAAGCAGGGAAACAGCACGGTTTGCTTGAGTTCAGACACTGAAGAACATCTGAGAAGAAATTACCCCTCAGAAGCAACGCTCAAGCAATAGGATTTCACAGATCCCAGGCAATCAAGACCCCCTGAACCACTTTTGAAGTGCAGCTTTTCTCTCAGACGTTAAGGTAAAGAAATGTCCTTCCTGCATTGCTCTTTTTTTTTTTTTTCTCAGCGATTCCTGTGTCATTTTTCTTCTATTTAAACATCTTTAATGGAAGCTGGTTTATCTTTGATAGCCTAGAAATTCAACCAGAACTTTGATGCTTTTTTTTTTTCTCCCCCTCTTTCACCCTCCGCCCCCCCCCCAGCTGTAATAAAGGATCTTGTAGGTGCAGTGTTCAATCTCTCTGCCCTCAATGGCTACAAATGGGAACCACTGTCACGGACGTTGGCTACTCTGGTGATCACTGTATGGGGAAGAAGATAATCCACATCAGTCTCTTAGAGGGGCTGGCTATGCTATATCCACTGAAGTAAAGAGGAGCAATAATTTCATTTTAGCATGAAAATGAGAAGAGATCGCTGGGAGCCCACACTGGCTGAACCACAATTTTACACGGTAACTTCTAAGAATAAAAGTCTTGTTGAAATAATGCTGCAGTGTCTAAGCAGTGGTTCAAGACCCGCATGAATACCTCTTGGGCTGAATACGGTTTCAGAAAGAGACAGTAGATTTCATTTCTGTATAACGATTGTTCGTGATACTCATTTGGAGAGTCAAAATATCAGTCTCCTGAGAGTCTCAGCTCTACTAATGTCTGTGGAAACAATTTTTCATTCCTCCTCCTTCTCGCACAGCTTCCCCTTTCTTTATAGATATTTATCAGGCTTGTGTAAGAGCTGTGTCTACAAAATATCAAAAAATAGGTCTTTTTTGAAAAACAGCATTTTAAAATTTAGTTTAAACTTAGTAATTCTTAAAACGTTAATGAATTACAGCTCGCCTTGTCCATCTAAAAACTCCAGGGCCTACATGCAGGAACTTAATACCAGCAATATAATTTTAAAGCTGCTAAATAATCCCTTTATGGCAGGTAACAGAGCACTGTTGGACTTGAAAAATGGAATTAAAATTAACTGGATTTTTAGCAATGTGAGGATGTCAGAATTAGAGTTGTGAAGGCAGTTAATTATATTAGTAGGATGGATAATTAAAAATTACCTTCCCAAAAGAGGAAATCCCATCTATTACACATTTGTCAAAATTTTGGATTGGGCAAGTGATACCACAACCTAATTCCTGTTCTCTTTATATTTCTGCAGCGGTTTGCGGGGTGCCCTGTATCAGAATCTCACATGATGTGTCAGAATATAAGTTACGCAACACTAAAAGTAAGGATATTTTTCAACTGGATGTTTCAATACCTAATCTGAATTTATTGCGGTGGATGGGAGCAAAGAGAATGCTAAAGAGGACCCGGCGTCGCTAAACTGGCAGATACTGCAATTCATTTGCCATCTCATGTTAATTAGCTTTCCTTGTTATTCAGAGAACGCAGCACACTAGAAAAAAGCGGCACGTTTCATGCTTTCTAGACTTGATTGAGATCGCATCTTTTCAGCGGCAGCTGGCATTTCCATGGGCACAGTCAAGCAGAGCAGGATGTAGCTGCGCTGAACTTCCAACCAAAAGCGCTTGGCGCTCTGCGACAACAGCAGCAACATGTAAAGGCGTCTGCAAACAGATACTCGGCGCTACGAGAAGGAACCACAGAAGTGTGAACCAAGTCTCCGCAATTCTCAAGATGAATATTCACTGTGAGGAAATTTTCAAACACCCTTTGGTAGGCGGCATTCAAAACAAGAAGCCTGAGGAAAAGTGATGGTCCAACGGGTAAGGGAACTGAACGGGGATTCAGGAGGGCTGAACCTATTCTATATCCAGCCCTGTCTCTGTTCCACCTGCAATCACTTAGTTTTCCTATGCCTCATCTGACTTCTCTTTAAAGTAAGGATAACATTCACGCACCTTTTTCAAGTTATTTGAGATTTATAGGGAAGAAACCCTACCAAAAGGCTAGGTATTAACCCACCAGCCGTGCTATTGTCTTTGTTTGCAGCTGGTTCTTCAATGGAAACCAGATTGCGCACCCTCAAATTCATAAGGAAATATTGGCCTTATACTGGAAGATTAGCTCCATCTTTCACGTGCAACCAAAATAACAGAGCACTGCAAAACTCCATTACCTGCAAAAAATCACAAAGTAGCAAGCTGGTATCGCAGCAGGGAGACAGAATTAAGGTATCAGACATACCAACATCTACCTCCTGTGTTTCCAAGATACTCATTTTCCTAACCTAAGCAATGTTGCATATAGTCTGCTTACTGGTGTTTTCAATCACAGCTTCATCTAAACAAAGCCTTCAGTGTGGGAATTATGAAGTTGCTGGTTTTTTCCAGCCCCGGTCATGCCACTAATTCATCACTGCTATTGTCTGTGTGCATCAAGATGTTCTGTCAAACGCAGCCTCTAACACAAGAGCATGCGATCGTGATCCTCTAAATGGGAGGGGATTCTGGGGGTTGATTGCATCGATGTATAATCCACACCTTTTTATGACATCTCCATCATGAGGACTGGTGAGGTTCATTCTCAGTGACACTAATGGACACAGTTCAGGCATAATCCTCATGAAGGATCTTCTGACTGGGAATATGAATCCCATCATGTGATACGTGGCAACATCTGGCAAGAGGTCAAATAAGTTTGAGGCCCACTTAGAAATGCTGGAGAGGGCTGGTTACCTACTTGGCCAGTAGTACAAAGATATGCAGAAAGTACAGGTTGGTTGCGGAGTTTCCACAATTGGTGAAATTTAATTTAATTAGTACATTGTGTCTTTCATCTACAAGCACTCTCTGAACCTGTAACAATTACGTATGTGCTGCAGATAAAAGATCTGTTGAGTGGCTGAAGAATGTCCTTGTTGCCTGTGGTTTAATGAACCAAACTCGTGGTATAGCCAGTACTGAAAAATACTGTACCGAGCAACTGAGAACATTCTTCAGAGCAGCTACCCCCACAGGACCCAAAAGTTAAGAGCAGAGTTATAGATTTGGCCTTCTTCTGAGAGATGGTGCAGCACGTTGTAAGGAATAACGGTTGGCACTGACTCAGTTCCTTTGTGGTGAAGTCTGCAGAGGCATCTTAACCTGTCACAGCTAATGGGTTTTGCTATGGATGCCAAAGCATAACATGGTGAAAGCATTTGAAGAAAGAAGCATAAAAATACCTAAAGCATTGATAGTCTCAGGGGCAATTTAAAAAAAAAAAAAAAAAAAAAGTTTTTTTTGTCCAATAGGTTTTAAGAAGTCCTACAAACACTGGAGGAGAGCAAAGTTAATGAAGAAGTAATGAAATAAATGAGGGGAAAAAAGAACTGTAAAAGTTTTTTTAAGTAATACAAAATCATTACAAAGTCCTGGGTAGACATGCATTTTTAAACAATGGCTGTAATAACGGAAAATTAGGCTCCATGATTTATTCATAGGCTTCTGGTTAACACTGTTCTCCATTTCAGGCAGTCCATTTTATAAATAGCATCTCTAGGTGAGATGCTATTGTTTTGGCCATGCAATATGAAAAATAACTACCTGTTTTGTGAATTAGAGATCATTTCTCTGCATTCCATAACCACATCTGAAGATGCGAATTGCAGTGCAGATCATGGAGGAATTGCTTTTCTGTTTGGAAAGGTAGAGAGGACCCCAAGCAATAAATATTTCACTTTCAACTCTAAAACCGCAGTTGCCTATTTGATATAGAAATCGTAAAAATTTAAAGGAAGAAAACAGTATTTGATGAGTCTACAATCTTTATACTTAAGGGATATTCAGAGGACCTATAAATCCTCAGTGGAATTAATAATTGAGGCTCTTGAAAACTCTAAAAGGAAATATTAAATATGCAAAATCTTGGTGAAAAGCATAATTAAGGCCATAAATGCCTAAAAGTTTAAAGGGCAGGCTACCTCTCTCAAAGATTTTCCAGTATAACATTTATATGGAAGTATAACACAATACATTTTTAAGCAGCATTCTTTATTACCTTTTTTGCACCAATTTTTATCTTTTCCTTTCAGTGTTAAACAGTGTATCTTAGAATACAGTTTCCAAGATCTCTTGAATTAAATGGGTGATATGAAGGCCCATGCTCTTGTTTTCTGTTATTAAAAGGTTAAAAATGTCACTCCTCCAACTTCTCAAAGTTAATAGTGTCTTCTGTACCAAGTAAATGGCATTTATTTATAGGGCTGAGGTTTTCCCTTCTCTTTTATCATTCATTTTTTCTCTTCTCTTCTAATATTCTCGGGTTGGCTCTTCTCCAATTTTAAGCACAGTTTTTAGTTAAGGAGGAGGAAGCCTCCAGCCCTGACACAAAAGTCCTAAGACCTGCAATTGAGTTAGCCCAGCTGTCAGAGGAAGAAAATCTTCCCTCTCTGGTTCCAGGCATTTCAGCATTTCCAATGAGTGCTTACGGGTGTATCTATACGAGACCTATACGAATGTATATGCCACATGAGCTCTCTTGAGACAGACACAGCAGTAATTCATATTGCTTACTGAATGGACAAGGATACTGTTTTCAATAGTCTTGAATAATAATTTTAAAATTTTAAAGACAACAGGTGCTTGGTACCTTTGTCTATCAGGTCCTTACGTTTTCCAGGACATGCTGACTTGATAAAAATATTGATCTTCAACTGGAGAGGAAAAGAATCAGGGTTTTTTTTGCATTAACTCCTAGAAAGAAAAGATTTTCATTTTGTACCAAGTGACTTGCAGAAAAATAGCCATTCATTACAACACAGCCTACACGCAGTCTCCCCCTCTCCAAACTGGTACTTTTTCTTGATACTAACCCCACCCTGTATATTTGAAACATCTTCCCTCTTGGCAGGGATTTGTTTGCTTTTACATCTAAGCATTTCTGCTCACAGCAGGTTTGAAGTAATGGAAGTTAATATCACGCAATTCTGATAAGCATCTTGCTTTTTCTTCCTCAGTTCCACTGTGACATGAATTTAGCAGCTAAAATATAAAAAATAATCCTGGTAGATTTAAAGATTAGTTCTGTATCATTTGAAAGAAGTGATTCCAAGCCTCTCTTAGGAGGTTTCATTGCTTTGTAACTCAAGAGTCTGACAGAGTGGGGCAAGTGAAGTGGAATAGAGATGATACTCACATGACATAACTCTAGTAAGATATTCTCTTATATAGGGGCTCTTCCAATTCTGTAAAGTCCAAAGCCATGATTTTTGTCCTGATGTGACTATACACTCATTAGCCCAGCCCATAGTTTTTGCCAGAGTCCTGGAACTGATCAAGTTAGAGACTTCAGTCCAAAAGCGTTCTTACTCTTCCACTCTTCTCTGCCATTTTTATGTTGCTGTAATGAGTGTTTTGCACTGAAGAGTAAATTTCAGAATAAAAAGATAAGAGAAGACATAGGTTCATGCCAGCTCAAAGGTAGTTACAAACATCAATTTCCACAAATATTCAGATTACTTGCAGTGTAAGTTTTATGAATGTTATATTGTAGCATAGGAAAACAGAAATTAAAGTATCAGCGATGAGGGAATTTTAAGATGCATCCTTTCAGAGTACTTCTGTTGTGAGCATCGCTAGGAAGTCTGCACTCTCCCAAGACAGAAGAGATGATAGATTGGTCGATAATGGCTTTGTAAGAACGTCAGTCCTTTAACTGCATGTTTTGTTGTCATAAAGGTTCAGCTATATGTATAAATATTACATATAAATGGCAACTAAACTCTTAAGAACTAATTTAGCCATGTAGGCACAGATGTCTAGGTAATACAAGAGTATATAGCTGTGTCTGGATTAGGATTAAAAAAGATAATAATGGTACTGGATATCATTAGAAGATCAGGAGAGCTCTCCCCTACGCCCTTCCAAAAGATGGGAGGAATTTTATGTTGCCATGGGGGGATATTTCATGTTACACCGTAGTTACGATACCCAAGCACTGGACTCTCACAACTATTTAATGCCAACAGGAGCCTGATTATCAGGTTGTTATTTTTCTTTGCACAGCTGCTGCTCTCTACGTTTTATACATTCATCCACGCAGTGGTGAAACAGGACTCCCTGGACAACTTTTCAAGAACTGGGTTGTAAGCTTGTTTGCTGCTTCATGACACCTGCTATTTGGGCATTTAACTCCCAGAGTTTCCTTCAGCTATTTTCAAGCTTCGGTTTGCTTTTGGTCTGATTCAAAGCCTGACTTTAAAATGCTAACCCCGGTAGCTCGGTTCCCCTTTTAATGCATGGTTGTTCCTGTCTTAAATCATCCGCGTTTTCTGAAGTACATCATGTCAGCTCCAGCACGGCTGACAGATAAGGCACAGAGATATGGCAGGCCACCCTGGGCCACAGGTTTAGAGCGTGTAGGGGAAATATAGTATTTCTGACACTCTTTTAAAAAGGAAGAGAAATATGTGAAAAATAAGGGATTTTTGACACTCTTTAAAAATAAATAAAAAGGCAGTGAAACATCTGAACTGCCTCAAACATGGCTCTGAAGACTACAAGGTAATGAAACATAGGATGTCTCCCAGCAAAGTCGACGCAACGGTGTGTCAGATAGGCTGGAGAGAATACGATATATCAAGCTACTTTTTTTGCTTCTTCATATTTAGCCTTCTTAAAAAGAAGGCATCGTAGGGCATGCAATAAATATTTCTGACCAGGTACTCCTAACAAAAGCCACTGAATTGTCAGCTCAACTGTACTGCCCACAGCAAACCATGTCAGACAAAAATGATGCACGTAACACTCTCCCCAAACCCAAAACATTTACCAAAACCCCAACCACTATAAACCAGGCTATAAACTGTTAATTTACCATTTTTTCCTATTCTCATTTTTCTGAGAGACACAACCGAGAAAGAAAAAATAATCCTGACCGGATTCACAGATGAGGTGATAATTACATCCCTCCTACACAAAATCCAACTAACTAGCATTTCTTCAGGGAAGAAGAAAAATGTATACTTCAAGCCACAGGGCTGGTGTGTGGTTCTTCTGCAATTATTACAGAAGCTGGAGAAGCAAGTGTTGCCATCCCCAACACACGCAGTCTCGCGGACCACGGATGTGTCTGTGCCTGTACCCCACGCTCCTCCCTTGGTCTGCCCAAATGTCCCCACCAGCTCTGGTGGAACGGCAGTGGGGTGCCAAATGAAGAAAGCTTTCATCTCTCCACCTGCACACATTTTTCTACCAACATGTAAGCCACTCAACTCCCATTTCAGAACCAGCCCCAGGTGAGTTTCTCTCATTCTCTATCCATTTAATAAGCCTGACCTCCTGAGATCTTTCCTGGTGCAAAGACTAAAATTAATATGCCACTCAATCCATCATATTGACCTGCATTATTTTAAATTAAAGTTAATGGCAGCAATGAAAAAAGGAGTTTAAGGTTAAAATATAGGTACCCCATATCTTTGTACAGTTTCTTTTTAGTCATATAGATAAAATTTACATGAAAATACAGCTTTGCCACAGCCAGATCTTCACTGGCTATATGCATCATACGAAGGTCAAATACTTCCTCTTCTGCAGAACTTTTGGGACCCGATACCCACAGATCTCCAAAGGTAGGTAATAGTGTCATCATCCTTTATACAGCTACCAGTTCAATCGTATGGTTTAAAATTCTTCATGTTTCTTTGTTTCCCTCATGACACTCTCAGAAGTAGGAAGAGGATCTCATCAGGTAGGAACATTTAGTTCTATGTAGAAAAGCAACCCATATTAACCATAGCTTGGTCCTCAGCTTACAAAATTACTCATACTATTCAACATGGAAAAGGTTGGAGATGGCACATATGAACTAAAAGTACAAGACAAGATAAAACTAGAAATGACAAGCAACAAATACGTGATGTATTTTCCCTCCTTAGGGAGCACTGATAATATACTTTGGAGAAATGCGTATATTGAACTATTGTAGAATATCTTCTCGTGTACAAATAAAACTTCATAAATCCATTGTAGGAGTAACTAACGTAACGGGCCGTCATAGGGCAATTGCTAGTAAAGGATTACGGAGGAAGCTGCTGAAAATCTTTCACGCCTGACATCGCCCAGTGATTCACTAACCCTGCAAACGCTTTCCCAGATAGAGACCTACACCTTTGCCAGCCAGGAACCCCAAATGCTAAGAGCGGCACGTCAGATGATCGCTTCATCCCCGGTGACCACTGCAGAACTGACAGCCTCTAAATTACTGCCTGAAAAGCATATCACATGCCGTCTGACAAAAGAATGAGAAGGGAAGCAAAAAACCCTACAGACTGTGTAACATCGCCCGCTCCTCTGAGGGGGATGGTGTGTTTCACTCTTCCGTTTCTTTAACCCAAGGAACCAAATGAAAAATATATGACGACAAACAACCTGCAAACAGTTCCACATCTATTATACAACTGAAATCACAAGAAATGAGCTTGTTGAAATAACAAATGAACTTGCGATTGCTTTGCTTCGCATAACTCCCATATGTTTTTAGATATGTTTTGAAAGACAACTTTTTTAGATTAATAAATGCCATGTGATACACTTGGTTCTTGTCCACTGAGGACTGGGCCCAATCACGCCTGAAAGCTTTTGCCACTTAGAATATGAATGGAGAACATCATGGCACAAATGAAAAAAAAAAAACATGTTTATGGTTATGAGAATATGCAAATATGCTGCCTGGTCTCCATAATGTCCTTGCCAGGCTCATAGAAGATTTGAATTTCTCACCTGGGATTGCTTTTTAGAGAGTAGAGGGTGAGTGGGGGAAGGAAGCAGAAATAGCTTCCACGGGGAAGGCAATGACATTCCATTGACTCAAATAAAGCAGGACCTACCAATTGTTTTGTTGCCTGTTCCATAATACAGCTCGTTATTCAACACTCACAAGTTGAACATTGATGTTTGCATATTAAAAACGGACTTCTCACAGACAAAATAAGAATGCTCTCATTCATAGAGCTCCTGATGATGCTTCAGCCAGAAATTAGCTCTGGTGTAAAGATGACCCATTTCAAAGCAGTGTTTAAACATTTCCTCTTCCTGAAATTAGTGTCCACGCACCTTTAAGAGCTTTGGCTCATAAAGACGTTTCTTTACCAATTGTTCCCTTTATTGCCAAACGCATCAGAAGAGTTAAATCAAAGGGACTGGACTGCCTCAGCAGAGTCACTGATGGGAAAGAAAAGCGTGATTATTGGTCAACACAGTACTAATGAAACCCATTTCTAATAGCTACCTCGAAGTCTACAACATGGGTGGTCTCCAAGTAATTCTTCATGGACTGCAAAACTCATCACCATAAACACCAACGCTGTTTGAGCACTGAAGTTACGGACTTCCCACAGCCAGGAGAGTCCCTCCTCTGCTCAGGGTGTGGGTTGTCTAAACACTGAGGCAGAAGCCTGCACTTACGCCTGCTTAAACTCTGATTTGGAAGAAAAAGCGAGACCATTAATGCTTGGACCTGTTAGACTGTCGCCTTGCATGACCACTAATTTCACTGACAGAGAATAAAACCAAGCAGTGTAAAACAATCTAATTTCTAGGACTACAGACTTCCCTAAGGGTTTAAGAACACTTCAGTATTAATGATCAAACTAAGGAAATAATACCAACAAAGGCTTTGCTGAGTAGAGTTTCCAGGTGTGTCTTTTCTTCAAGGTTTCTTTTATTTCTATGCCTACTTATAGCAGGTGGCACCATTTTAAAAGAAAGGGACAGCAATTTCTGTGAAGTATTTAATAGCGTGATAGTCTCCAACACTTCAACAGGAACGCCCTAATGTAAGCTTGAAAAACAAAGTTAATAAAAGTGAAACAGCCATGGTAGAGGTAATGGGTGCAAGGGATGGAGACATTTATTTAACATACACACTGAGTTTATTCGTGACAATCACTCTTTCCTTATTAAATGTCACTGCCATGGATGACTGGTCCGATGAGTGCGATCCAGTTGCAGCGCTGCATTTAGCACGCGTGTTCATCACACAGCATGCAAGCCTGCACGGATACTCTCAAGTTTTCATTTTCCTTGTCATTATTTAATGGCATGGGTGTAAGAGTTTCTATGCGTTTTAAAAAAATAAATAAATTTTTAAAAATCTGAAAATGATCTTCACATTCTGCATGCAATATGTGAGCAAACACGAAATGAGGGTTAGGGAATACTCTGCTTGGCTTGCGATGCAGCATGGTCTGGGATACAGATCACACCCTCAGACAACACCTACACCCTCCGTCTTTGGTGTAGGAAAGCATACATTATGAAACACAGCAGAGGGGGAAAAAAAGCTATATGAATGGAGAAAGAAGTCTTAGTATCTCTCATGCATGCTTTTATTTAAATTTTTATGATTTTTGAAAAACACCTTTTGAAAGAGACAGTAGGTCTTTAAGATATTATTTTACTGCCAAGCCATCGGTATCTGCCGTAACAGAGCAAAAATAGCAGCACATGATATCAGATACACTCTACTTCATAGAAACTGGAGAACACAAAGATGAAATTCTACATTAAAAAGATTTTACACGCAAAATTTGTACTATATATAATATTTTTAATTCCAAATGATGCAAGGATTTTGTTTTGTGACCAATAAATACAATATGGGTCTGAAAATCTACCTAGTTACCAAAGCCCTTAAAAATCTCTGAGCTCTACATCAGAGCCTCTTCTGTACTCCATCATCAAGTGTCACTTGTACATCATAGCGTAAAATGAATTTTTCAGCTACGAGCACTGGAGAAAAAGAAGCAGCTAAGGGAAATAACGACCACATCCAAACCATCTATTAGAAAAAAGAATGGCTCAAACCAAAACTCTGAGAACAAGTGGAGACTACAACAACTAAATCATATAACTTATCACAAGCACTTCTCTAAAACCCTAAAAGCAGCAATCTGAGCCACAGTAAACATATAAAGATATAAGCAATTTGTTTGCCTATGTTCAGACCACAAAAATTATTAATAAATAAATGTCTTGTCTCTGTGGCAAACCTAAATGCAATAAGCTCTGAGAAAAAGATCTCCCTAAAACATACCATTGAAAAGGCTTCTTCAAACCTACTGAAACACATCTATTGAGATCTGTGGAGATCACTTTTTCTCTTTTTTTGTTGCTATTTTTTTTTTCAGCGTTAAAGACGTGAATGAAAGGAAGGCTACCTGAGACGACAGAAGGAGAAGGAGGTGGTGGTGTAAAGGGACTCCCCACAGGAAAACAACTAGTTGTGGAAAGGACTAAACTCCCAGGTGCTCAGTGAGCACGGGAACAAACAAGAGACTATAATTTTAAGGCTGATCCCATGTTAAATGCCAATTTTTGTTTCATACAGGAAGTAGCAACTATTACAAAAACTGTAACAACTGGGCAGCTGATCCCGCACCAGTGGGACTTTGTCAGGGCAGACCTGAAAGTGCTTTACAAATGCTAGCATGCAAATATTAACAAATATTAAAAATGGGCTTCTTGGGGTTCTTTTAAGTAGGGAAAAAAGGGTGAAAGAAGAGGTTAAGAGTCTTGCTAAATCGCACATCTTAAATAAATGGCCACACAGAGGAAGAACCTACCTGTAACCAAGGCCGAGGTGTTCAGTGGTAAATTATCATTCTGTGTATTGGGCATAAATAGAAATTAAATGATACAGAGCAGAAAAATTGGACGTTCATGAACAAGAAGCAAATTATTTGATGTACCAAAGGGTCTATGGAAAATTCCCATGTTCTCCTAGCTAATCTTCTTTAAAAATCTTCTACCAGTTCTTAAAGGAGTTTGCAAATGACAAATTGGGATTTGCATTTCAATTTAGTTGTTTCTGAGATTTCCCACTCCTTCTCCCTTTTTCATGGCTTCACAAAGCTGGAAGTCACAAGCATTCTGAATGAAACCACTTTGGGTCTCATTGGTAGAATCAAAGGAAAACAAATGTCTGGGGGAAAAAGTTATTCTGGAAATCAGGTCTGTTGAAAGGAGCTGACATATTGCACAACGATGCAGCTTGATCGGTTGTAGCTGTCATTTTATTATATCATATAAAGGAATACAAAACTATCTCAGCTATGGCAGTCAAAACAAGACTTCTTAAAAATAAATGGTCTTGAAAACCATTTGGCCAATTTATATGGCAATTAGGTAAGACTCATTCACTGTACAGTTCTTATTTCACTGGTAAATAGGAGCTGGAATAACTTGGCTGAAGACGGATAACTAACTCCCGAAAGCTGAAGTATCAGAACACTAGCCTTTCTCCATGCTCAAAAATGGCTTATCTTTAATGACCGCACTAGTTTTATTTCATAACATCTCTGCATGGGCATTCGGGATGTATTTTTACAATTTTTCCCTTCAGAGAGAAGATCACCATTAATTTAAGTAAGCTGCGAAACATTTCAGATGGATGGTTTTGGTGACTCTCCAGTGACATCCATGCAGTTTATTACATAAGCAGTTTACTGCAGTGAAGTCATTATGTTGACTCCAGCTACAGAACGGCTTCTATTTGTTAGACTCCTCAACTGCTGTTTAACCACTTTCCTCCAAACACGTAAGCATGCTTCCTTGCTATCTAGCACATCTTTACTTTTACCATTTGTTTTCAGTTGACATTTCTTTCCTTTTCTTTTTTTTTTTAAATTTTAGCTAATATACTGTAGATCGTCGCATAAGTGATTTATTACAGGAACCTTACTGTATGAGGGGCAAAACTTGTTTAAAATAAATCCAGCAGCTACAGCAATCCCTCAGGGCAAAATGTACTTCGACTTAATTTCTCTGCTGTGTATTACACCCCATGTAATTGCTTAAAACAGAAGCTACACACAGAAATTTTGCTTGGCACCAAATACCTGGCTTCAGAGAGTACACTCAAGTTACATGCTGTGTTTTGCTACAAATCCATTGCACCACCTAAAGTAATTCAAAGAGATCACTAATAGGAATATTTTGAACTACCTAAAATAAATCAGCAAGTAAGCAAACCACAGTGTTTTGCTAAAGGTTATATTAAAATAAGCCACGGCGTTGCCGAAGGATATTTCAAACATGCATGGCTTTAGCATTCCTCATGCCCTTTTTCCAATGCGCTAAATAAAATCATGAGACAAACTTTGGAGATGGAAAATATCTGCTAGATCATTTAGACCATCCCAATGCCAGTTCGGGATTGTTTCTTTTATTTTCTCGTGTTTTGTCAAACCTACTTTTAAATATGCTGTATGTTCCAAGTAATGAGATTTCCACTACTTTCCCCTGGGAAATACATTTATATAACAACTTTCTTCCCCAAGGATCCCAAAGTGTTTTATAAAAATATACATACAAATCACTTCCCCACTGGAGTACCATCACTTATGAGGTATAGGGTGGCAGCCAGGAGGGAAATGATACATAGTACTCTGCAAATTTATAGCAGGAGGGAAATTCCTGTCCAAGGACAGCCAGGCAAAACCCTATACTTATGACGAATGCCAGGAACTCGTAAACGTCCACAGATAGCAAATAGAAGCCTGGTTTCAACCTACACATGCAGAAATGAGCTTGAGTACCTTAAAAGGCAAAGGCCATTTCGGACAGAATACGAGCGCATGGTCCCGAAAACCTGAGGTAACTTAACAAAGTAAATACGTTATCCTGGTAGGAATACCAGAACAGGGACTACATTTCTGAAACAGCAACTGACTTGAGGACTGTGCCCTGGATAATTCCATCCAAACATGTGCTGATGCCAATGTTACAGACAGTCTGTCCCTAAATCCTTGGCCGCTCCCAGCTAGCCCAAGTCCACTAGCTGCTCTTCCCCCTTGTAGCCCACGTGTGTCGTTTCTGTAGCACTCGTTATTGGCAAAGCGGAGCCCGTCCATAAATGCACTGCAGACGCTCGCTTCTACCCGTGGGCAGCCAGGGGAGGAAGGGGGAACAGGAATCCAGGAGGAAGGGGTGATGGCTTGGGGCTGGCAGATGGCTGTATTTGGGCCTGAGTGCCATTGTACGTTAAAAATTCAGAGAATTAGAAGGGCTAGAAAGCAAATAATGCCAGAAACTAGATCATATTTGGAAGGTTAACAGTTTCCAAGTTCAAACCCCTCGGGTGGAGCTCAGGGATTTTCAGTGCAGACGGGTTGTAGGCAGAGGTTGAGAGTAATGGGAGGGTCAAACCTCATTATCAGCATTGTTTTAGCAACCTTTGCTCATCTTCAGGGGAGAATGAGAGGAAACAGGGCAGCCTGTGCTCTGAATCTTCCTGCTGTTCGGTTTTGGGCATGAGAATTGTTTTCACATCTCCAGTCTCCTTGCTCAATGCCAGTGCCCAGCTAGGAACTGGTCTAACATACGGGACATGAGTAATACGTACAAGCGGTTAGAGCACCTTCCTCTCACTAGCAAGGCCAGACCTAGCTTCTTAGATCCTCTCCACCTGGAAGCAGAGTATGGTTAAAATTGGACTAATATATTCTGAAATAAACCATGTTAGACAGGTAGATCTGGATCACAATCATTAACTGTATTTTTAGGACAGACGAACAAAGGAAGCATTTTGCACCTCACCTAGAAAAGGATCATTTTCTGCATTCTCCCAGTGGGATGCTGTATCAAGCTATTTACTCTTAACCAAGGAAAGTCTTCTGCCCTGCTCCAATGCATCTTACCGACCTCAAAATCTGACTTGTCTGCCGTGCATAAACACTCCCGTTCGCCCAGGCTGCAGCCCGCGTCAAGGCTAACCATGGCGTGGCAAACCTACCAGCTACCCTGGCCTTCAGTAACCACCAAAGAGACGTGTCATTCCTCTCTCTTCACCGATGAGCGCATTACTTTTACTTAAAATGCAGAAATGAGGTCTTATCCTAGAAAGGGAATTTAACAGCTCCACGTTAATGCTCCCTCGTTAACGAATCACTGTCGCCATTTGACTCTCCATTGTGCCTGCAGTTGTACAGACAGTGACAAGCCATTTGATTCAGTGCTACCGAGAGTCTTTGTGCAGAGGTGAGTCTTTGATCCTTCCCGGTGTTGAAGGAACATAGATGTGATTTCTGAGGGTTTTGCATAAGTTTCAAGCTTGTGAGATTATGGATACATAGTACAGTTCCTAAATGTCTACATTTGTTGCCAAGATGGCATTGATAACGGGTGTATTAGCAATGCAAAGATGGAGAGACGAGCCGTTTTCCCGGGGATTAGCTCAACTCTTCCAAAGCCTTCTCTAAACAATGAGCCGATACCGTCAGATAAAAATGAGCGCGGAACACTACTGAAAAACAAAACATGTTCCCACCCTCTCCAAAACCCAGGTATCAAAACCTGGTCCTGCATCCATGCACATCATCTCGCGCATTCACAGCTTTGTCCCCTCAACTTTACACACACAAGCAGATACTATGGTCACAGGGACACCGCGGGGGCTGATTTGGGATGGGACCAACTCAAGAGAAGGTCCTGACCATCGCAAGCACAAGACGCAAGCAGGTCGGACACAGCGGGCGAGGCAGCGAGCGCTCCAACAGCAGAGAGGAGTTCATTTTTTCTGAAAACGCTGGATTACAACACTTTTAATCCCGTCAAGCAAGGATACCTATATATTAAACTCAGTTACAAAAGCAATATCCAGGCAGACATGCGGCTGCAGGAGAAGGTACGGTGCTTTAGCAGCTTTGCATGACAACAAAACGAGCAGTAATGCATTCAGGGTGCTATTGAGTTGTAAACTATGACCCCTCTATTCAGGGGTTAGAAAGTCTCCAATGTAATAGAGCCAAGCAATATTATTGTCAACAGGAGGAGTCATGCAAATGCCCACATCCTCCAAATTTACTTATTGACATGGTTTTGGTTCCAAAGATCCTCCACTGTGTGCATGCTGAGAAGCTGCCCAGGCCAGACAAGCAAATGTCATACCGACTTTGGAGCCTGACAGCCCATTCTCCAACCATTTCTGACAGCTAAATAATCAGTCGGTGCCAAAGCAGCATATTTAACTTAAGGGTTGCCAGAAATCAGATGCCCACGCCTTTTTTCTTAAGGAGTATAAAGACTTGGAAACCAGGAGAAATACCACTGGCAGCAGATGATAATACGCTTACAAACCATGTGCTATGCCTCCTGGTACGCAGCACGAGGATCGTGTGAGCCCATCATGGTTATTTATGTCATGAAATTAAACAGAAGCGATGAAGTATGCTGTGGAGGATTCTAAGCTATGCAAACAACTATAGGGTTCCAACTATACACATTCATATCCCATACTGTCTCAATGAATATTTTATTGCAAAAAAAAATAAATTTGGTGGCAATTACGTTACCCAAATGCAGAAAACCATGGCTCTTAGCTAGAAAAAAAACCCCAACCCGCAAAATTTACCAATCAATGAAACAAAAAAAGAAAGCGACCCATCCAACTGATGAAAGCTCCTCTTCTGATGTCTAATTTATAGGGAATAAATCTGTTTCCACAAAGAGAAATATTTTCTAGATAAAATGCTCACCGTGTAAGTGGAAATCAGCTCGTTTCAATTGGAGAAAGCATAGCTACAGCACAGGACAGATGATTTACTCTTCAGTCAACTTGGACTTCACTAATGGTGGGCTGAGGGACGCTGAACTGTTCATCCAGCAAGGGGTCACGTTCATTTATGCTACTTAGGAATTTCACAGCGGATGACTGCATGCAGGAGCTGGGAAGAGCCAGGAAATCTTTGCTACTTTACCATATTTTGTCAGACAAGATCATGGCTTTATACATCTTTGAACCCCCGTGGCCTTCCACACTAGTCGTACGTGAACAGCAAACTTCACTCCGGTGCCTGCCAAATTAAACTGCAACTCCGTGCAGGCCTCTGTGAACTGCTGCTGTGAAGCGCAGCGCTCATAAACACCTTCCTGCAATTCAGAGAGATCTCTTTAATAAATTAACAAAGCTGTCGCAGAAGTATAAATGGGAAATCATTTTTTAAAATAGAACCATTTAAGATCACACAAGTTCAGAAGTCTTTTGCAATGTTTTATAATTCCTTTAGGCCACTGCAGGTCTCCTTTACACTTGCGACGATGCCCCTTTCAATTTGCATTTAAAAGACAGTAAATTGCAGGGTTCATAAACATTTTTATAGTGATTTATTGAAGACTAGAATGTCACTCCTGTTCTTCACACTTTAGCAGTCCTGGGAATCGGCTGCAGGGCTGTATGTGTAATCTTGCTTTACCCATAAACTATACAAGAACGAGCCAGTTCTGAAACCTATTATTTATTTATTTTCCTTGCTTAAAAGACATTTGTGGCATTATTTTACATCTATATTTATCTTTCAGTTATAAGATGACCCATTTTATTCAGCCTTCAAGTTATAACCAGGTTTCCACAATTTACAAAGTACTTGGTTTGCAAATTAGAACTGTTCAGAGACAGGATTGCATTATGCCAACGAACAAAGGATTCTTTCTCTTCTCTTTTTAATAACACATGCAAAATCCACAGACTATTGGATTTATTATCACCACTAGATAACTTTACCATACAGGAATGTACTGAACTGCTTTTTTTTTTTCTTTATATTTAAAACCCAAACCACAGAAACACACTGTAAAACTTTAGCTAGAGAATATTCTAAAGGTTCTGCTTCTTGAAAGACAAAAGCAGGGTAAACATTCTCATTGCAATTGGGCCTCTGATACTCCTATCCTCCTTCGCAGGCAGCAAAGTCACAAAAGAAGGTAAACAGTGCCAAGAAGCGTTGTTTATAAGGGCACTGTGATCTTTCCTGCATCCCAGTGGAGCTTTACCAGGGGGAATCTAGAAACCTCCCTGTACAAATAGTGTAGGGAGGAAAAAAAAAAAAAAAAGCTTGCACCTCATTTGCCCTTCCAGTGACCAGGAGGGAGTATTTCTTTCTACTTTTTTCACATTACAATAATGGCTTCACAGCTCTTGAAAAGAGCGCTAGTGCAACAGCAAATGGTGCATGACACGCTGAAGCCCTGGTCTTTGTCGCAACAGCTCCGCTCCAAAGAAAGTCCTTCCTTGCCTTCTTTTCCTTGCCATTAACTGTGATGAAATGAGTTTTTCCCCCTTTTGATTCCACCCCCCGCTGTCTATTACAGTCTGACCTGATTGCACTTATGCACAGATTATTTCATAGAGACATCCTTTTATTCAGGTTTGCGAGTTCATGCCTGCAAGGTTATCTGTTCACAAAGCAACGCCTCATTCCTCGTATTCATTTTTTTGAAATCTGATCTCATTGATAAGAACAAGACCATTCGCATTGCATTTGTCAGATAAGTAGCTCCATGCCGGAGTAATAATTTTTTGTGACTATTGTCAGGGCCCCAGTTAAAATACATCAACCGATAAAAATGCAAGTATTGTAAAAATAACCTTGCATCAAAAGTGTTGGCCCTCCGCTTTTTCCAAGGCACATTATGTCCTTTTCCTTAATAACAATTTATTATAGGCAGAGCATCTTGTCTTTTTCACAGGAATCATTTTTAAGAATTATTCTAAAACACTCCTAATTCCAGCGCTGCCGTTGGTAACACTGAACTTGAAAGGAAATAAATAAGTAGAGGATCAATGTTGCACTGATTGGTTGAATTGGGTTTTGATTAATTTTAATCAAACGGTTTACTCAATTCTGATATGCGACCGTTCCCAGCAATAATAAACAGATGAATCACGTCACCAGAACGCTCCGAGCGGCAGCCCGAGGAGGGAGCGGTTAGAGCTGCAGTTTAGCATATGTGATCCAACGTTAATGAGACTTCGGGATCGCCAGGAAGCTGATTATCTCCGAGTTGGTTCGTGAGAGAAAGCTCTCCCCCGCCGCAGGGGAGCTGAAACGGAAGGGGCAGCAGAAGAAAGGGACACGGGGTGCTCGCACCCCCCCAGACACACACCCAGAGGTCAGAGCCGCGGGAAGGGGAATAAAAACGCAGAGGCAGGAGCCTGGCTTTTTGCAACACCTTGTCATGGAAAGCCACAAAGGCACAAACGCACCTTTCTCACCCGGAGAGCGGGGCAACGCTCTATGTAAATATTAGCAAAAGGCGAAGGCGAGAAGCGCTGCTTTCCCCTTTTATTCCTTCCTCCCCGCCGCCTTCCCCTGCCCGTGGCAGCCGCACAAAAGGAGCCGGTGAGGAACTGGGAGCCGGGGAAGGTCTGGCAGGCGGGAGCCGCATTGAGCAGCCCAGGGCCCTGTCTCGGTCTCAGCGCGAGGCCGCCGTACGCCCGGGCCTGCAGCTGATAACACTGTAATAGTCCTCCTTTGAGGACTGGGGCTCCTGCCTGCTGATTACTCATTTATCACACCTGGCAGCCCTGCTGAACTATAATTACTCTTCTCTTATCCTGCTGCACTGTCATGTCCGAGAGGAGAAGAGAGGCAAAGGCTCCTGCTAATGACACATTACCCTCTTGACAAGCACTTGAAGGTTTTATTGTAAATATTCAAGATATAAAACATCTGAGATTCCCTTTTTAATTATAAAAAGCAATTTTCCGTGCCTCCCGTTCGCCCCCTCCACCGCCACCAATAGTAAAGTTTAGGCGCCGTTATCCTCCGCTTCCTGCAAACAAACCCCGTCTCCTTTGTCGCGTTAACTCATTGCTAGGAGGTAACCCCGGTATCTCTGTGAAATTATCAAACGTTAATGCCTGGAAAATGTGTCATTTGAACACACATCACTCCCCTACAAAAGTTACATTTCCGTCCCGAAAGGAGGGGAAAATGTGCATTTATATTAAAAAATTAGGAAGGGGGGAGGAGAGGAAAAAATCCTGAGCAAATGGGCAGTGAGCGAGCCGTTCATTGGGTGACTCTCGGGAGATGCGTCTCGTACTGAAAGGTCTTTCATAAACTAAAAATTAAAGATATGCGAGTTGTTATGGTAAATCCAGTCTCAATATTTGTGGAAGGCTATGAAGCCAAAGACTTATTTTCCCCCCTGCTCTCACTATCAGTTTTGAGTTGCAGAGGATACAGAAGCTATGAAATTCCCCAAAAGAGTAAGGGATCCTAAATACTGCCATGTCATATGAAGGACTAAAAAGCTGAAAGAATCTTTAGTCAGAGATATAACAAGACAGTCCATTAATACTCCAGCTCCTATAATGGTAATACTGTCCTAAGACGGGAGCATCAAGAGACATGTTTCTTGGGCCATCCTGCAACCTGAGCTTCTTCCACTCAGCTTCTCCCTTTGTGTAACGAGAGGTTGGAGTAAGGACACTGGGTGCCCTTCTGTCACATTCATCAGCAGTGAGGTGGGGGGGCCAACCAAAAAATTCCTGAAAAGGCTAGCGGCCCAATATCTAATAATATGTTTAAAAGCGTCAGATAAACGTAATCTAAATATATAATTGACAGAGAAGAGCACCTTGGAATAAGAGCACTAAAAGCACAGATCTGCCACCCAAACCTTGACAACTGCACTTTCTCTGGTTCACCTCCAATTAGCTGGTGGGGCTGTATCACTAGATCCTTATACTTAGATAGTATGTGCTTCTGTATGTTAAGACCTGGCTTTAGATGTTCTCCTACTTGCTTATGTGATGGTTATATATACTGTTATTATACGGCACATAATGCTCCTTTCAGTTTTTTGCACAAGTCAGACTCATTCCAAGGAGATTGTGCAACATTACAGAGAGATGTTGAGAAGTAAACTCACAGAAGTGGAAGACTGCTGCACTTTTTTTAATATTAAAATTAGAAACCGGTAGAAGAAACAACGTTCAGATCCATATGAGATTAGGGACAATTCAGGATTAGCTTTAAGTCTAATGGCCAAAAATTCTACAAGGTTCCCAGGAATTTTAAGTTCCAAGTGAGAACGACAACATGAGAGCAGATCTTCAAAGTAATCACAGGTTTTCAATCCAGGAGCCTTGGAGTTTTAAATCTCAACTGGGACCAAAACGTTAGTAGCTGATTCAAGCCCTTCAGATACGGGGGTCCTTCTACCATGATCTGTAGGAGAAATATATTGATATCGAATTTCAGATGAAAGTATGAAGTTAATATTTAATATAAATAGCTTCCTGTTATAGTACTAAGAATATGGTGATCCAACGACACAACTGCGTTTCAGCAGTTTGAAGCTGCAGTCTGGTTATTGCCTACACACATACTGGCATTCAGTGCTTCAGAAAACAAGTACAGCAGAATTCCTGGAAGTCTTGGAACTTGCTTAACCTATACTTTTTTTGCTCAAGAACCTTCATAGCTAGGCTGACTCCACTTGCAGCTAAAACCCAGATAGCAAAAAAGCTACAGAAAAAAATAAATCATTAGGGATACCCAGAAGTGCACGTACAATACCAACCCGCAGTGTATAACAACAAGGGGTCAGAAAGCATTTCAGAGGGACCTGGCTGAAGACTCTGCAAAGGGGATCCATCGCGATCATGTTCCAAACCTTCACGTTACACTTCTGAGTAGCTGCAGTCTGCTACATACTTGGCTTATTCACTTATTTTTCCAGAATTCTAAGAATTGCCCACAGTGGGAGGAAAGATTATGTGACAGATACAGAAACTATCCATCACTGAAATCGGTGCTTTAGGTTCTTGCCTAGTTTGCTCACCAAGCGCAATGGCTTTGATGGCCATCCTGACAAGACTGGGCGACGGTTCCTTGTCAGGAGCAAAGTAGCACATCGGTGATGGTCGGGAAGCAGTAGTACATTACATGCTGCTGTGAAAATTGCAATCACTTAATGAACATAAACGTCCTGCCAAATTGACATACACGAGGACAGAAAACAGCAGTAATAAAAGTCCCTCAGACTCGCACGTAACAACTCAAGGCTGTGCTTGGAGCACGCACATGGTTTGAAAAGTGGATAGAGCAGCTGTTTTCTAACAAATGACATGGATTTGTATATACTACTCTCTGCTGTGTGACGTACTTCGAGGTAAGTTATTCAGTCCTCTTAGAGGTGAATGATTCAAATTAGCACTACTGAACCCCCAAATACCCACTCGCAGTACACTGGGGTTCCTGCTTTGGGGTGAAACAGTCATTAGCATTTCACACGCTCTTAATAGAAGAGATTGCAGCGGTCAGGCTTAAAATGACCATTTTTCTCCACCTCTTCATGACGATTTGAGCTTCCTAGAGTGAAATATTAACAGTCTTGCTGAACCAGAATTATTCCACTTCTCTCGCTTTCTGCCTGCTTCTGTCAGAAAGCCACAGAGCATACAACTGCAGCGCACAGCTAACCATATAATTGATAACTCCCCAGCCTATTCACTGTGGGAATCTGTCAGTTAAAAGCCTAAAGACACATACGCACCCTATGAAAATGAACTTACATAAGTCTTCCTGTGAACTGAATGCAGCCAACATTTTGATGTTTAATTGGCTGGGTCCGGTTTACTCGCGCACACATGTATTTCAGGGGCGGCGTACTGTACTCTGGCGCTTCCTGACAGATCTATTTAGTCGAAAGGAGGTGTATTTTCCCAAGGTAATTGCCCAGAATCATGCTTCCAAAGTCAAACTGATTCAAACTTTGCTTATTCGCTCTTTGCAGACACACAAGTAGGACTATTTGAAAGCAAACGAAAAATCCATAGATCAATGTGCGGAGCCTTTCCTACACAGTGCCACAGAGGGAGTCTATTTCAAATTGGGCTGGTTGTCAGCAGCAGTTACTGCCAGCATCTTTTTAAATATACATCTTTCAGAGTAATACAGGTCTTTGAGATAATGAAAGATTTGCAACTACTATATTATCCACTAAGAAGAAATACAGATACTTGAGTTGGGTATACTCCCACGCATAGAAATGTTCTCGCTAAGTATGAGGAAAAAATAATTGACAGTTATTCAACTATTTGTGAATATTTTTTCCTAGACTTACTCCTCTAATTAATAGGGTATGTCTGATAAAGTGCAAATTTTAGAGACTGGGTTTTTTATGTGGGCTTAGTGACTGGATGTGAAAGCATTTGGAAATCATTTCCCTGTACCTGACAGGGAATACACAAACCCAAGTTACTCATTTGGCCCCTGTGTAGCTCCAAGTCAACAACTTTAAAAAGGCTTAGATTGTCTCATCACATATATGCCACGAAGACTACAGGTTATACTCACATTTTACTTGTCTACACAGCAGAATGGGTTCTAGGTCTTTCTACTGCCAAAGCAAATAGCTACTCAGAACTTCCTAAAGTTTGACATGAGTTTCACCAATTTCAACAATCAAGATACTTGGTTTTCTTCCCCCCACCCCTCCCTCCCCAGACTATAAAGAAATTGAATTATTTCCAGAGCTTTTGGTCTTCTCCAAATCATAACTCAACCATTTTGGTAAAGAGGTGGCCTCAGAAGGCTTTAGCACTTGAGCTACTCAACGAAGGACATTGGCTTATGAAAAATTTTCATTGCAGTCTAAAATTTTGTTACGGGATGAACTGCATGGGGGAGCTAAAGACCATCAGCATCCTTATTAGCACTGGCCAGCGTGGGCTTGTGTTCCTATATCACATGGTGTGTTTGCGCCACAACGTCTTCCTCCACCCAAGTGCTTAGATCAGGACGGCATCACCTCCGTGCTGACAATACTTTTTATAACTGGCAATTTTTAGAGGTGGTAAAACTTGGACAGAGAACACCTTCAACCATAACGGGGGAAGAAAACACTCATAACCTCTTCTTCACCCCCCGGGTTACAATCCTTTATGGTTTTTTGGTTGTAGATGTTACTGTCAAATTTTCCTACCATACCCTATCAACCCCCAGACTTTCTTGTCTTTATTCATCCAGGATTTTAGAAAGACGACACCGTGACACATCTGGAGTGAGAGCACCCGGACTATAAGGCAGGATCAGCTGCGTGCTCCCAGAATTAAAGCACTTCTTGCTGACACCGTTCCCAGAGTGTCCCTCCAAGCCCTTCATTTTCAAAGATAATTATACAGAGGACTGAATGGCACTCGCAGCTAGTGGCACAAGCCTTCATCTCCTTGAACACAATGCACTTCAAAACCTGCAGGGCCCGCTTGCAGTTCATGTAAACACTGGAGTATTTTCCCCATTTATTTCATTTTTTTCCCCTCTTCTGAAAATATAAGCTAATGAAAAAATATTTTTACAAGGTATTACTACACATTAATGATAAAACTAGTGAACATTAGTTCCAGAAGGGCACATTTTCAGTAATGATGAAAAAGGACGTATAAATTACCACGACAGAGCTTCACAGGTCCATTTCTGGGCCAACCATGATTAAATTAACTACAAAAAGACACTTGACACCACCAGCGTAACACTTGACTGAATTTGGGAGTCATGTAGGGATCTCACTGAACGCTAGGATGTTAAACAAACCTGTCTTATAATAGTGACCGCGTTCATGTGTATTATTTAATACAGTGGGGTGCTCAGTACATTGTTAATGTTTCAACAAATCAAAATAAATTGTGCCTTTGTCTCCATCCATGTCTCTGCTAATAAACTGGAGGTTTTTCAAAATACATGGCCTTGAAAAAATAAACTCTTAAGCTTTTCACAGAGATCGTTTTTAAGACGGCATAGCATGTTTTAGAGACTCCAGTTATTATTCAGTTAACACATCTATTAATTTGACTCATCAGATACTCATATTTCACCATCTGATCTGAAAGCTGGTTACTCAATTAACTGTTTTATTCCTATATATTTCAGTGCATTTTACTGAATTCAATAAACTACTACTTTATCAATTCATTTTGTTAGCAGGCTGGTTTCTTCATTGGGCTTAATTTAATTTGATTTCACTGTAACAGCTGACGTATGGGGATATTAAAAAAACTAGGGTACTTCTGCACAAAAATGACTTCTTGGAAATAGGATAAAGACATTCAGAAAACTATGCTTGCTGCTTAATTTTTTTGCCTCTAAAAAACAAAGCTACTTGAAAGAAGAAAGTTAAGAGTAAGTTAATTGCTTAACAAACCATAAAAAAAACATAGAAAAGAACTAAAAAGAGAATAGGCACATTCAAACTAGTGAAAATTCAGGACTATTTTTAATAATTGGAGTTCTTAGGGGCATAAGAATTATGTATCAGTTTAAAAGCATGAGTAATGTTTTGAACTTTACAGCAAAAAAATCTGTATCAATCCTTTCCTCCCCTGAAATGATAATTTCCCCTCAAAAGCTCGCAAGCTTCCCATAACATATTTTCAGAACTACTGAACTGAACACTCAAGAATTGAAAACTTTCATTTATAGAGCAAAAGGCTCAGAAAAAAAAGAAAAGCCAACACCCCATCCCAGAAAGAAACCTGCCGTTGTCATATCCTTGTGAGACTGTAGGATGATAAAAACTCATTGTTTTTTTGTTTATCAGATGATATAAGTTATGAATGTTTTAAAGGAGTGTCTTTTACACCAGACAGGTTATTTCTGTAGGCTAATTTTTCATAGCCACTTTTGCATCGAAACCTCCAAGCTTCATGAAGATGATATTTCTAGAACAATTCTATTTTTCTTTTTTTATCACCTTAGTAGTCTTTTCCCAGCTGTATCCACAGGGGAATGGAAATACCCAATTGCAAACGTGACAGCGCTGACTTCTGCAAAGTAGCTTAATTACTCATTACGAGATTCCATCAACAGAAGCTCCGGTCTGTGGTTTTGTAATAAGTGCTGTTATCTTTCCTTGGATTTTCATTCCTTCACAAAGGGGGATATGGCAGTGCTTTCCACATCCACATTTTATACGGAGAGGAATGAGAGAATTTTAATGCATGAATTTGATGTCATTAACAATGCTGACAGCTGTTTAATCCCAGAGGAAACAACAGCTGAGTCCCAACTGCACCAACAAAAAAATAAAAAAAGTAAAATAAAATAAATTAACTCTTCAGTGCATCTCACTGAAGGTACGCTATGAATCAAATGCTTCACGCCCTACCTACAGTTTTGTCAATTATTTAGTTACAGAATTAGTAACCTCCACTGATGAAACAGCGAAAGCTGCTCCATGCTGACTGCTAGACTTAAGTTCAGAGAACAGATTTATTAAATGGTGCTGTTCTAAATTTCCCATTAATTAAAATTAAATCCCCCTTGAAAATCACAATGTGAAATAAACCAGCACAACAAATAACAGTAATAATATAAAGCATAAAGTGTGCGAGCCTGAGTTCCTGAAAAATAATGTAGATAAATCCAAAAGGGATGGTGTAAAAATACATTTAAAATGGATCCTGCAGCAGAAATAGAAAATACAACATGGGCTATGCTGCAACTCTGCTACCATTTAATTTAAAATGGAACATTTAGATACGAGCCAATGACAGCAAATTTGCTTTTGTTTTGTCCCCGTCCCCCCCCCCGCAAGGACTTTTTAAGGGTACAGAATGAAAAGGAGTATTTATAATACGTCTATTTAGAATATATACACACACCTCTGCTTTTATCCCTCTATTTTTTCATGGGTTACGTCACCATTTCCCATGTACATTTTTTTGAGTGTTGCTACTGACTTAAATATTAAAGACAGAAGCGATAGCTGATTAACTCGTATCTTTACAATCTGCAGTACTCATGTAACAGATACAGCTTTATAAGCCCCGTCTCGGGAAGGCTCCCATTCACTTACAACACTAGACTTTAAACAGATGCCTAAAGTATTCATGTTATAAACAGCAACATTATATGAATTTAAATCTCGCTCTTTGTCCGACCATCCTCCCTTTAACAGCAGCTGTTTCCCTTCATGTGGGAGAGGGGCTGCCTCCACGGCTCGCTGGGTGTCCCCTTTCCCGGGGCCGCGGCCACCCTTCTCCTCCCGCGGCCGATCCCTGAGTCCAGGGAGGGCTCGGGGGGACGGAGATGCCCGAGTGCGAGAGCACGAGTCGGACGAGCGTTGGGATGCGGGAGAAGCAGCGTGTCAGCAGGTTGACGAACTTGAGTCCTGGCATCATGAAGAATACAAAGGTCTCCCTATTCGGCTAAATGAGCTGACTTCAGGCACAGAAAATGCGCTACTCAAATACTTTATAACAAGACACGTGCAGTCATATTTCCTTGTGGTTAATACGGCAGAGGGTGAGGGGAAAACAGATTTTTACCTTTTGATGTTCGGAAACAGTTCATTCTCAATAGGGGAATATTATGTGACAAATGTGCCAGACTTCTTTTTTTGTGGTAATATTGCTCTTTGCAAATGGCACACATCCAATCCAATTGAATGTAATAAAATGAAACAATCTGTGCCATCTTCAATGGGTTTAATCTATACCATGTTAATGAATCCTTAAACAGACGTGCATGATGTTTTCCTGAAATACATGTAGTTATACTGTGCTCAGTATACTTGTCAGCTTGAAAATAATTTCTGCTTGAGAGACCACCTGCTATCATCATCCTATTTAGAAGCAGCTCATATTTATTTGGAAAAGAGAAATAATAGTTAAATAAAGAAGCGACATCTCTTACCCAAGCAAGGACAGTAAAATGGCTTGGATACTCTCTGCACACTCAGGGATTTTTTTTTTTTAATTTTTATTTTTTTTTTTACTTTTGCACCAGCTGCTTCAAAAAATTTCTGGTGTATTTGTACTAATACAGTAATAGGCAAATGCTGCTTGTTACGAATTCCAGTTTTCCCCCATTTCCTTTCTGATAAACTAAAACATTCAAGTTGAAAAGATGAAGTGAGTCATGTCACAGGGTTCAGACATTATGCAATATGGTTTCATTACCCTGTATCATATAATTTTAAGTTATTAAATATGCCAGAAAAGCATATTTATACTTGATGAAACACCCAAACACGAAGTATGCAGTGTGTTTTTTTTCTTCTATTTAGACTCAGAAAATGGAACAAAGAAATACAATGCTTCTACTCCCTAGCATTTATTTGCTGCAAAGGCGGAGTAAATTAGATCAACTTTCCCTGAAAGACACCTAAGAGAAACCATATTTTTCTGGCAAATGCTTTTAACAAAACAACTACTTTTCACCCACAAGAAAATAAAATAATATATCAATAAGCTTGTGAGAAGCTGTATGAACACCAGGCTACAATGCATAAAAGGACATGTAAGGAATGGTCAGCCACATAAACCCAAAATCAACAAACCGACCAGCTTTCTCTGCAACTTGAAGGATACGACTCGTCCAACTGACTGCTTGATGCTAATGGGACCATATTTGAATTTATGTGGGCTAAATTTGAATTTATGTGATTTTCTCGTTGAGTAACACAAGTGTAAAAGGGTGAAGTTCACCACTGTGCAAAGGAATCAAGAAATACAATTTTTACTCAAAGCAATAACATCTAAAAAAGAGAGAGAGGGAGGAAGAGAGAGGGGTAAATTTACATGCCCGTTACTTGTGTGCTAATCAGGACTACCAACTTTAGAAAGTGAATTTTACCAAGGCACAATAAGAAATTTTCTCTTTTTCATACATAAGCACATTTAAAGCACATACATGGTCAAAATGTAATACGCAGACTATATGTTTGTGGGTTGTCTTAGTATATACTAGAACATCGTAATGTGCAGAAAATTGACTAAATCTATATTGGTTTGAACATGGTCAAGTGAAAATAAGTTTTGCACTGCTGAGGGACTCATAACTGTTACTAGCCATCAAACCCCAGATATTTATTCTTTTTCTTGACATATAACACCAATTTTGTACCTGCTTGCCATTGTGATTAGGTTCATCTCATTGTACATATGCATGATCTTCCATTTCTTTTTGCAGGAAAGCCTCTCCTACTTGACAGCAGAGGTGACAGGACTTAATAGATGGTTGGATGATTCTACTTTCTGAGAAGTAGAATCTGCTCCCTATTTTATATCCTCATAATCGTGCATAACTTTAAGGGTGGAGAGAATTAACTCCATGTCCCAAGAAAATTTCAGCTGGGAAGGTACTACCATAGCAACATGGTAGAGTCGATGTACACTGTTGTTCTCTGATTGAACAATTTTACATGACAGAATTTTTATGGTCAGCATGAACACATTAACTGCAATAGTTTGGGGGGGGGGGGGGAGAAGTTGTTACTTGCCCCCCCCTTCTTTCTTTAAGATGATGATTGCTCACCTCAACATGCTGCCACAACATGCTTTACATCAAGTTATCTTAAGAAACCACATGGAAATGTCAGTTGTGTTACTGCTAAGTGGCATTTCTGATAGAGCACACCTGAGCAGCTGGACCTCAGAGGCTTTACTAATTTGTTTCCCAGCGTAATTCCAAGTGTTGGTTTTGAAGCGCGAAATGCTTTGTTGGGTTTTCTGGGTGGTTTTTACAGAATTCCTCTCTGTGTGTTCAAAGGTGGAAGTTGAGACTATTGTAGGTATTGTCAGCCTGGGTGTTCATTTGCATGACTGGGAGTAAGGTTATTCTCACTACAGAAACTCTTCCTTCCCTCATACTACATCATATTTTTCAGGGACACTTAAAACTAAACCTAAATCCATGCTTTCTCTGAGCTCATGACGAAGATTAAAAGCACCTCTAGAGTCATCAAGAGGTGACTGCTGTGGGTCATCACAACCCTAAAGACATCCTTGTGACTTTGAATTCCTTGCTGAGGGGTTGTGGACCACAGAAGACAGTGGGTTTATTTTCAGGATTCAGTATTTCAAAGGATGAGAAGAAATCTTGAATTAAAAACCCAAAGTCCACTAATTTATGGAGACAAATAGAAACACAAAAAATACAGGAAAAATCCTGATAAATATTGTGAAGTTCTGACAAAGTCAAGCACTCAGATACTTTCTTAAACCTCTCAAATGCTAAGCAATGGGACAGAAATCTTCTATGATGTGGTTTTAGTAGATTTTTATAATCTTCTCTTCCACACGAGATTAAGAAAAGTCAAATGCTTTTTTTTTGTTGCTGCATTTTTACATTTGTAGTACCATTCTGGTGCAAACTAAACCACTAAATTGCATAAACATGTAATAACATGAAGAAGCCTTTTCAGCATCACCAGCTGAATATGTACTTTTTTAAACATTTGTTCCTGTTAAATGCAAAACAATTTCCCCTTTCTTCCTAAGCAACAGTGATTACTCCTGCTCACTGTTCCCTTCTGTGTCCCCTGGTTTTGCTAATCACCAGTAAATTCAGTAGAGCTGCATCTCATTTCAGGAATTCTTTAAGATATCAGAGATTATTTCTGGCCAGGAATGACAGAAAGCGCACCGTACAAAATATTTCTGCATCAGTAATGGAATATTTTACAAGGAATAATTCATATTATTTTAAACAGGTAAAAAAACAAATCCTAAGATTTTGATAAGAATCAACTAGAAGACAGAAGACTGGCAATGATGGAAGTTCAGGCTGTCAGCAGAGCTCACAAAAGGGGACTGTCAAATATCTATCTATCTAAAATATGTTACAAGCCAGCAAGCTCTGCGTAAAGTTCCTTCTAAGACAAAAACACCCGACATCAAATTATAACACAACCTGCTCTAGAAACTAAAGTCAATTGACTTTCAATTCGTGGATACAAATATTCACCCAAGTCCCACTCATTTAAAGGATGGTAGACTTTAAAGATTATGTCTGCAACTGTGTTAAATGTCTTGTTCAACTTATTTTAAAACTGTGCAAGGGAATGATAACTCACAAAATCAGAGTAAGTTGGTGGGTGCTATAGGTTCTATCAAAATGTGTTTTTAAATTATTTCAGAATCATAAAATCTTTCCATAGAGAGCGCTTTGAAACTGCAAATTAAATATAGAGCTTCTATGAACTGTATCCATTTTTACTGGAAGCATATATTTCCATGGGGGTTCATACTATCTTTTTTGTCTAGTTACACTAGCTAATAACGCAGTGAATTTGCAGTAATAGACTAAATGTTATTTTGATGGCATCACCTGATTAAATTAAAGATGACATTAAAAGGACCATTTCAATAGGAATCAAAACCTCAAAAAGCAACTGTGGTTGAACATTCAGACAGCTGGTCCCAGTCTTAACAAGACAACACAGTATTTCACTCATCTAAAGATTAGCGATGGACACAAAAATAAGTCCAGATGACATTTGACTTTAAAAATAGGTAAGTGTTCAAACTATGAAAAAAAAATGGTTTAGGACCTGTGTTTTCACAAGGGTACAATTTGAGTCTGTTCACACAAAAATGGTTCATACAGCAACAGACATACAAATATGTAGCAAGTGAAACTGAAGATGGAGGTTTGAGAACTGAAATCCTATTTGCTGGTACAGTGACAATAAACCCCCAGAACCATAGAACAAAATCAAAGATGGAAGCATCCGTCACCTCCCTCACCATGCAATTTTCCCAAATTGCTAAAATGATGAGAAATCCACTTAAAACCATCCATGATGGAAGAGTACAGAACAGAAGAAAAAGAACATGAAGTTATAATTACTGGGAGTTTTCTGGTGCATATTACTAAAGAAGTTGTAAAATAAACTCCTCTTATGAGCTACGCGTCCGCATACATCAATCAAGTGACTGTTTGAAAAATCCCTCGACTTAAGCTCTCAGAGATAGAATCTTTCTAAGGAAACATTCCTGAATAACGTGACTGCGTTATGAATTGCAGAGGCTTCACGGGGGAAAAAGATACAAGATTAAAGGTACGCAGTGCTTGGGCCCCATCCTTCTCTCAGACAAAATACTACCTTCAGTCACCAGGAGCTGTGACATCTCTATTCTCCACAAACAAATCCATGGTCTCTGCAAAATGACAGGTTCAAGCAGACAAGTGCGATGTTGCAGACCAGGCTTGCTACCACGGAGTCGTTTGTTGTAAGACTGCTTTTCTCTGTGACCTCGGAGAGGCATCTTTGCACTCTATAACCTGGACAGTCAATGCACGTGAACACACAAACACACATCGGTGACTCCCTGTTTGCTCCAAGGTTGTGGTGCCCAAGTCCAGCTATAGTTCTATCCTTCTATAATATAGATGTATTTCAGAGGCTTTCCCTCTCACTATACATCTTCACAAGCCCAAATTTTCACTTTCTTCATAATCCCCATTTTAGATTATATAAAGCCAATCCCACCGACAGCACATGCGGAGTAATCAACAGATGTCAGAGGGGCTGAGTGTGGACAAGCGCCCATTGGGAAGTGGTGCGAGGTCAGGCTATCAGTCAGACCATCAGCAGAAACCTCCCAATTTCTGCAGCGCTTACTAAAAAACACAATTTAAGCCATATTAAGCACCAAAACAAAAGCTTCAAGGAATATTTACAAGCCAGGAAAAGCCAAATATTTACAAGCCAAAACACTTCTCAGACAAAAACCTTTATATATTTGTACGTTTGCAGGTGCATCCATGAGAACAACGCATTCAAGAGAACTGGAGGGAATAAACTCAAGATACGAGAACCACAATTATAAATAGCTGCCCCCATACTGCCAATGGAAAGGTGTCTATCAAAAAACTGCCAAGGGTGACCAGTTTTAAATGCTATTTTAAGATAATTATTGGCAAATAATGACTTTTTAGTTGATATTGCTGTATTGTATTCATGTTAATTACAATATATCCACAAAAAAAGGCACCAGTGGTAAAAAAAAAAAAAACAAAAAACAGAACAGGTATTCTTTGACACACTGGCATATAATTTATAAATCACAAACTCTTAGGGCATGAATTGTTAAGGACATCATAAATCTTACAGCTACTACATAACAACAATTATTATATATAAAGACATTCTGTCATAGACCTTGAAAACCACGGGCTTCTGTTTCTAGTTATATGTTGTCAGGGATTTGTTCTCTCATGTTCTTTTGAAATTTAAACATTTCATGCCATGTTTCTCAAAATACTAAAGAGTAAATTTAAAAAATGTTAGCAGTCCCATTCAGTAAACCTAGTCATATACCTTAAAATAGACCTGCATGTATGGCATAGATTATGCAGATATATTCGCGCATGTGTATTTTCTGGTACTCAATGAAGTAAATAGCATAACATTTTTATTCCCATTACTGGGATAAAGTTTTTGGCGAGGGGTTTCCATTAGAATCATTGGGCATAACGCTCCTTAAACCTAGCCAGAATACAAGCCACAAAGCAGTACTGCCCAATTCCAGTCTCTCTTCTTCCACTGTTACTGATGTATAATTTAGAATTTTAGAGTGGGATAATTTTTGATGACATGAGAAACAAAACTCTTTGGTGAATTTCCCACAGTTTTTATTGAAACAGTGAAATAATTTTGGTAGTATTAAAACTAAACACATTAATGAACTCAAAAAATGACAGAATGTTAAAACTCGGGGTTTTCTTTAATCACTGAAGACAGGCATAAAAATTAAATATGGAAATGCTGTATATATTTTCATGGTTCTTTTAAGGCACAATGTAACTTTGATATCAAATTCTTAGACAATGAGTACAGTTTAAAAACAAACAAACAAACAAACAAAAAATCAATGAAGTGACCAAATTACTACCCTGGTCTTTTGGACCTACTTCACCAAGGAATATATATAATTAAATGCAGTAAAGTATAAAACAGCACAGCATTTCTGTCTACCAGTTCCACGTCCACAGGGGTTATTTGCTCTGGCTCCTAGATCCTGTTTTACAGATGCCATTAGGCAACTCTAAAGAGAGAGCAAGAGACTTTCCGAAAGGGCAACCTGGTTTCACTGAGCAGCCCCGCAGTCACAGCACAGGTCTCTGGGCACATTTAAGAGAATCCTTTGTTAACAAGCGCATGTCCAGCTCAGAAGGGTTACCATGCCCTAATTAAAATTCTGACGTACAGCTGCCAACGGTGGAACACGCATACAAACTTTTTTATACCTAGCCATACTCTAAGGTAAACCACTTCTTAAACATAAAAATCTATCTCCCAAATGACAGCTGACAAAGAGAGGTGAAGTATTGTCATCAGCATAATTAAGTGAAAAATGCTGAAATATCATCCAGAAAGTATTGATAGCCATTTTTGGGAGAATAAGTTCACCTTACTTTGTGATTAAGAAAAAAGCTGCACTAGGTTAGAACAAAATGATTTGTAAGGTCACCATATGCCACAGGCTTTTGTATACCTTGAAACAAGTCTTCAGATCAGACCATTAGTAATCACAAACTATATAAATGGGCTGGCGAAGAAACTAAAGAATTTTGCGGGGTTGGTACTAAACTGGATTTTTCTTATGCCTAGAAAATCCAACTGGTCATCACGTAAGACTTGCAAAAAACATTGGACAAACGCTTTCAGGAAGAAGCCATTTGACTCCACACTACGTCATCTAAACTGTTCCTCCCCTTACAAAATTAGTTATCACACTTTCATCCGTTTCTCACATTCTTGGCTGCGACTGTTATCAATGCCTTTACCAGGTCTGCAGGCATACTGTGTCATCTTGGTGAACACCTCCTCACATTCAGGAACAGCCCAGGAACACCAGCCTTCACTCTGGTAGAAGCAACTTTTAATAGAAAATGGATAGAGTCAGCACCTGAGGGGGAAATATTAGGTCTATCCCATTCTACTGATATTCCCCACAGAGTCATCCAAAGGTACTGTTAGTACCGCAGGTCAAACACCTTGCATGTCCTCCAGATGGAGGAAAGCAAGGGTTGGAAAGGGGGATTAGAACAATAGAAATGTGTTCAGCTGTGAAATTAAAAGTAGGACAGCATGACATGCAACATTATGTGTTGAGCTGAGTCAAAAGCAGTAATTAGGCTAAGCTAAAATACGAACACACTTGTAATCAGATCAAATGTGTGTTTTGTGTCCATCACATTCACTCCTCATAACAAAATTGGTTGCCTACCCATCCCAAAGCACCTCATTGCCCTCCCCATGTCCTCAATCCCATCTGCAGTGTCTCCCAGTCCCTCCTATGTCTTCTAACCACTGTAACTCTGCCTCTCCTTGGAGTTGCTACAGAATCACCTCCCCAGCTGCCCTCAGCTCCTCCATGTTCTTTACCTACGTGTTGTCCTGACAGCTGGGCAGGAGGTAGCGCTTGCTGTGGCCAGCCTGGAGCTATGCCTCTGCTGTCTGGCTGGCCAGGGCACACAGGCCAACTGGCAACCAGCAGCTACTCAGCAGATGTAAAACCCGAATTTTTCCTACCTTTGCTGCAGCAAGAGCACTAATTTGAGTCTGTGTCTTCTGCTTACCTGCCAGCTTTCTGTAATTCAGGAGGAACTTGGCTATCTTGAGACTTCGGAGCTATTTGGTTGAAACTAGCCTGAGTTCAAAAGTTAGTGGGAGGCACTGGCTGACAAACATGTACGCAAAGTAAAGAATAAGCATGAAAATGCAAAACCAGTTCTGTCATAAGCGCAGAGATGTTAATAAAAATAGCACCACAGCAGCAGGTTCCAGGCTGGGTATATGGTGAAGAAGTGCACACAAGCATCGTATCGTTTATCTAAAGAAACATTTGCAGCAGAGCTATCGACCAAAACCCACATGTATGTGTACACATGGCTGCACCTTTAAACTCATAATAAATTGCCTGTCCCAGAAAAATGCAGTGGATGCACAGTGATCACAAACAGGAAGACAAAAGCTGACTGACTTTGAGAATAATTTTTTTTTAAAACAAAGTGAAACAACCTAACGAAAATCCGCAAGATCAGAGTGTTTAAGTGACTACACATTTCCCCTGCCATGTTCTGAAAAACAGCAGACTCTGTTCTTTCCTTTGACTTCTTGCAGCCTGTCCTTGGTCACAAAACTTTAATTGCTAGTGTTTTGTCAATGACATGATTATATACCCACTGCAAGGTAAATCAACCTCAACTTTGCCAGAGAACAATGCCCTGAAATGATTGTGAAAGCAGCCTAACATGTTATTTTGGGACACTTTATATATACTTCACTTTTACAGATCTGAAATTAGGTTTTCAATCTAGAATACATACGAAGTAAAAACTGTTATAAACAGTTGATAGGTGAAACATTCTTTCAGTGCCAAAGACTTTAGGATATGGAGCAGACCAATTACTATACTGAGCAATGCAACGTATTATCCCCTGGCTTTATTATAATAACAGGTTATCTGATTACAGCCTGTGTTTTCTGGCCTCAGCACAGACTACATTCTCCCACGCCACTGGTGGTACATTTTAGAAATCCATTAGCAGCTAATTCACCCAGGAAACTTGAGATTTCTGTATTGAAGCATGAAAATTAACATTCCTCATGCGAACGTCCAGTTGGAACAGCTGTGCTCAACGTTTTCTCGACAGAACCTTCCAAAAGAGAAGGGAACACCTTTTCACTCTCATTTGTGCTTATCCTAAAAATTCTCAATGCACCTGTCCTACAACAGATGCAGAAATTTAGCTATAGGGCAAGATATAAATGCAGAAGACTTTATTTTCCCCCCTTCTCTCTCTCTTTTTTTTTTTTTTTAAATAAAGTTTTAAAGCTAATGACAATGCTTCTGTCTTTATGGCTTCAGGAACAGGCAAGAAGTAAAAATCTAAGCGGCTTGAGAGAATACAATGTTTATCAAACTCATTTGCTGGGTAGGAAAAGTGGCAACCTGATTTCTCATTTCATTCAACTTTTTTCACTTCTTGGCTAGATAGCTTAAACATTTAACAGAAGGCTAATTTGTCATCCTGTCTATTGGAAAGGTTAATTTTTAAAAAGTGATTAGATGTTATTGGGGCTTTGAACGCCAGAAAGACGTCTCCTTGCAGACCCACACTGGTTGAAGCGTAGTGCCAGCATAGTCCAACAGCAATCAGAGGACACTGTGTTGGTACGTCAGGTTTCACAGTTCCAAATGGCAGGAATTTCTACAAAATGCCCTGATATTGGTCAAGGAAAGCAAGTATCACAGCAAAGAAATATAACTTAGAATCATAGAATCACAGAATTGTTTAGTTTGGAAAAGACCTTTAAGATCATCCAGTCCAACCATTGACCCTACTCTACCAGCTCTGCCACTAAACCATGTCTCCAAGCACCACCGCTGCATGACTTTTAAACACATCTAGGGATGGTGACTCGACCACCTCCCTGGGCAGCCTGTTCCAATGTTTGATGACTCTTTCAGTGAAAATTTTTTCCTAATATCCAATCTAAACCTCCCCTGCCGCAACTTGAACCTGCTTCCTCTTGTCCTATCGCTTGTTACTTGTGAGAAGAGACTAGTGCCCATCTCACTACAGCCTCCTTTCAGGTAGTTGTAGAGAGCAAACTTCCAGGCCAAAAAAAGAAGAAACTTTGCAAAACTTTGACTATAAAACAGGGGTTTGAAAAGTTATGGTCTGTGGGTTTGTGAAGGTCGCCGGAAGGAAGGAAGACTCGTGACAGTAGTAGCAAAAGAAGTAAATTCAAGATGGTATTTTTGCGCACTGCTTGGCATTGCTTGAAGTAGCTTGCTTTTTACAAGTGCCTTAAATAGAAGTAACCCGTAGCCAGATTCTTGGGACAGTACCAACCTAAATGCCTTCATAACGTTACCTTTTCCCATAAGCTGTTACTTTACTTTCCCACAAGAATGGTATGTGAATACAAATGAAAGACAATGTGGTCCCGTCTTGAATGGGAAGTGAGCTGTGTCCTGCAGTCATAATTAGGGAGGGCAGTGGCCCATGAAATCTTTTCACCAGGAGATCATCCACACCATAAAAATATCTGCAGTCCTGTGGTATATGGTATACTGCTTTATAATCAATATTCATTCATAACACTCTATAAATGGGCATTTTGTAACCTGACGCTGAATTTAAACTGCACTTTGTTTAAAAAATGGTTTTGAGGGTAATCAAGGACAAAGGACAGAGTAGGAGTTTAGAGCTTCTCTACTGATACAAGCCAACATATCATGGATGGCCAGCAAGAAGCTTTTCTGTTTACCTGAAGCGTACCGAAACCTTCAACTGGCCTTTACACAATGAAGTGTTAGAGAGGAGATCCAGCGTCTTTGAACTAAATTAGGTCAATATTACATGCAGGACAGGATTTTATGAGGGTAGGGGCAGAAAGCTGTCACTTTCCTTTAATTTCAATAAACCATACACAGCATCTTTTAAAAATTAACTAGCTCATAAAAGTTCATCAGTCCTGAATTGTAATTAATTTCTGTGTGCCGAAAGATCATTTGCCCATAGGTGTTGCTTAGTCATTTAAATCAGAGCTGCTACAGCTACCTGACAATTCTATTAAAACAGTTCTTGATGAATCCTAGCTTTATTTAACAGCTTTAAACACTGAAGCATTAAAACAAAATGGTGATACTCATATACTAACCCAGGTGAAATTGCTGTCTGCCATTCCGTGACTCGGTGCTGAGGTAGAACAGTGCATGGGGAATTCCCCATCTCAGCTACAGTATAAAGATCTTCAAAGCCCGACACTAGCGTGGAGACAAAATTCACACGTGGTGCCCTCAGAAAATATACTATACCTACACTTCAAAACAGGGGTGACAATGCTTGTCTCTCCTTATCCAGGAGAACCATTTTTATCCATTATATACACTGCTGTTCAATACCTCAGCTCAGCTAGAAAAGCAATTCTTCTGCCATAATGACATAACCAATGTTATTATATATCAAGGCTTTTAAGAAACTTACAGAAAAAAAAGATTCCATTATTTCCCACAAGAAGCTGCTGCTATCTGTATTCAACCAGCTCCCATACCAGCTTCCCACATGTTATGGGACAGAGCGTGTGCTTTTTCAGCCACAATGATCTCCTGTTTACTCATAAAAAAAAAATACAATGTGGCATATTGCCGAATTGTATGCCATGCACAGCTTTAATACACATTTTTTGTGTGGCCGATAAAATGCATTTTCTCTCCCTCCTAACATATCTATGTGGTCAGTGAGGCCAGGAGCGGTACCCCAAGCCCCTGTGGAGCAGTGCCCATGACCAGGTAAGCTTACACTCCTGGTGATAGTTTCTTAGCCCTCAGCAAAATACATTTTCCCTATCACAGGAACAAATTCTCCTAAACCCTGTGGAAAGCCAACATCTCAAATGCCAAGCCTTCAGATTCAGGGTCCAGATACCCATGTATGTAACCGGAGCCTCCGAACTTAGAAGTTCAAAGCTTTCGTATCTTTCCAAACCGGATCCAAGCAGGGCTCATTACATCTAAATAACAGTGTCTGCAGAAATTTCAGGAATAAATAGTGAGTTTGACCTTGACTCGATCTCTCAGCTTCCACTGCAGAGGAAGCTCTGAGCTTCACGTTGGCAGCGATAGGCTTCTCTCATCTATGCTCTGGTCTTAATAAAGGCTTTTGTAAGCCCATCCAAGAGAAAAGAGTTTGTAATGTCTAAAAGGAAATAAATACATTTCATTCAGTCTCCTATGAATTACAAATTAATAAAATACTACTACTCTTTTGTCATTTTAACGTGGATTCCATAAAAAAAAAATTTTGACATTCAAAACAGCAAGCCACTCGCTCCTTTCCCCCATTCATATGTCAAAAAACCAAAAAAAGGCAGGTAGCCAAGTCAAGCATCCGAACTTTAAGAAATGTCACCCTTTGCTTTGCTACAATCTACCCTTTGTTTTGTATGTGACATGCTTCCAGAGGAGTATAAACATATGGAAGAGCGTAATATTAAAAATTAATTTTAGCACAGATACACAAGGAGGCAGAATTAAGCTACTGCACGAGCACAAAGTCTGACCTTTCCCAACTTTTGAGTACCAGGGGTTTCAAATTAGAAATTATTTACTATAATACTCTTTTTTAAAATTTCTAGGTAACGTTGTAAATTTAACGCACACTTCAATATTCCATTGATACTTTCTTTTGTTCTGTTCTTAAACGCAGGCAATTTTGCTTGACTACCATCACTTTTATCTTTCTATCAATTCCGGTCAAAACATGTTTCCCAAAATCAAGGCCTTTCTCCTTGGCTCATTACGGGTAATGACAAGTTGCTATCTCAGAGCATTCTCAAAAGTTTCCTCTCCAGAGCAAACGGATGATTTTAAAATATCTGCACACATAACACTGTGTAATAAACGTTGACTTTTCACATCAGGCTAGTTACAGGTTTAATAGAGACCTGCATTTATCCCAAGTGGCGTCAGACTCACTGGTAAAATTACTGCAATATTGGGTTGTGAAAATAGAGAAAAAAAAAGTACTGCCAACACAGAAAGAACCCTCTTCCCACCCAGTACAATATAGAGATATTGGTGAGTTCAAAAGGCATCAGACAGCTTTATTAATGCAGCAAAAGTTCGGTCTTTGAGTTTAAGAAGCAAACACACCCCTAAAATAGCACTAACCCACCAGCCTTAAAAAATGAAGTTTTTTGTCTACGCTTGAACTCTTCTTTCCAGCTGACTTCCTGCAACATAATGATGCAGAGAATGCCCTGCAACACTGGAAGTACGTAAGAAATAGTTGGCTTCATATCCAAATTGGAAAACTGAGGCTCAGCACGTGTCTCCAGCTAAACAAAGGTAAGTTAAAGATTCATATTGTAAAGCTTTTTTTGAAATTTTGTTTTCCTGTAATTGTACAATAAAAAGCCCTAATTATTAGGGAAGAACAAATGCAAACAGAGGATTCCACCACCCCCCCCCATCCCAAGATCACATTGTGGAGGATGCAAATACAATATATGGCAGGAATAACAAATGCTTTATTTTCCAAGTGCTCTCCCATGATTTATGAAAGGTGTACCTCACTGTGGGAAGATAATGCCATTTGAAATGGTCCATTTCATAAATCTATCCTCCTCATCCCTAGCTGCATACAAGACTACTATGAGCTCCTGAATCCAATAATGTTTTCATCCTCTATTGACAAAAAAAGGACTTTGTTTGGAGTGAGGTAATGATGCAGTTATAGAGGAGCAGCGGCTAAAGCTCGGTCTCAGGGGCTTTCGTTGGCATAGCCATACAGCTGCAAAGGCAGGCAACTAGTATAAACAGAAAGAAGAAATAATCGACACACACTACATCCCTGATGTCTTTTTAGTGCTAGTGGCATTAATTATAACGTGTGCCTAATCCTCTGCACTACCACATAACCAAATGTTTCGCCTGAATTTTCTCTTCATCCCCACACTAGATTTATCACTGGGAACCCGGCTATTTCCTGCTCATCTGTTCACCAGCCCAGCATATCTGCTTGTTTATCTATCTGCAAGAACGCTTCCAGAAGATGTTGCTGTGCCAAACGCGGTGGTTGATGTACACGGGGACTAATCATAAATGTAACTGAAATTCATTGTGCTGATTTTTTACGTTGCAAACAATGGGAGAGGCTAGAGAGGAAAATACTTACTATCCTCAATATTATGGAAAAGTTTTGAGCTGGGATTGGAAACCATTAGAAGCAATGCTTGGAGAATGGGAGTATAGGGAAATCAAGCAGCAAAATATGAGATGAAAATGTTTCTGGGAGCATTTGACATGTAAATGCAGCCAACAGAAACATTTAAAAGGGTTTTATATTATTAATACTATTTAGGAAAGAGGAGCTGGAAGCCCCATAGGTTTCTCATTTCACTCTGGAAGAGTTGGTTGTCCTGCTCATTTTGCCATCTTTGACACTCTGAACAGTAGTAAAGCAAATGTCATTAAAGAAAATTAGGCATATATCAGTCAGTTTTAGATACCAGCTTAGTTTCTGCTTTTGTTAGGGAGCTGGAAGCTCTACACTGGACTGGTAGTATGCTCACAGACTTCATGAGTAAATTTTGGCAGACTTCTCATCCTACTGAAGTGAAATTTAGTGCTTTGACCAAATTTCACCCCGAGTGTTTGAGCAATGCCATTTTTCTACACTTTGCTACCCACAGTTTCAGAGGCTGATGAATGGCCTTTGTAGAACATGAAATTTCCATGGCTTTGGCAAGAACTTTACAAACTATATACATGGTTTGAACCGTCACTTTGAGATCTTAATTTACATATTTTGACTTGTGCATGAAAAGCAGTTTCAAGGTCAACTTCTGTGAAGAAATACTGGGTAACTCCATTAAAAGTCTACTGGCACTTTGCATATTTATTTTTCTTCCCTATAGTATGCATGGGATCTCATAAATCAGGATAAACAAACATCAGAGGTCACCTATAGGTACACACAGTGTATTTCTACACATAGCATGAAGGTACACTGCAAATACCAGATTGCCTCAAGAGTAACAGCAAAGACACATTGCTCCGTAAAAATATATATTTATTTCTAGGGGTACAAGGTTGTGACCAAAGTCTGTTGGGAAGGATGGGGAAAAAAATAAAAAATAAATAGATAAAAAAAAATCTACAGTCCTTGCACATTTTTGGAAGGCACAATCTCTCACAATATGTGGAGTCCTAACTGTGCCTATAGCACAGATTATGCAAAGAAAACAAAAAATAAACCACCAAACATAAGAAAACATAAAACAACAACAACAACAAAACCCCCACAAGATGTTTCCCACCATCATATCTCTCTAAAGAGGTAAGATTTTATCAGAGATTGTGAAAGCCTTACTGCAAACATTTACGAGATGATATTCTGAATTCTTCTGGAAACGCAATCAGGCTGTATTGCCTTATCAACGCAACTCATCATCTCCAGGATTGCTGCCTTTGCGGTTCCCTCTTCATCCTTTTGGAACCATAACACTCTTGGAAGCAAGAGAAAAACCCAAAACTCATTACAGTCATGAGTTTTTATGTCACACCTGAGGCTACAGATTGTAGGAGCAGAACTCTAAAACACAGTAGAGCTATGAAAGCAGCATTGCTAAAACACTGGAGATGAGAACACCAAGACTCATTAATTTAGACAGTAGAGATGACTGCTTTCCACCAAGATAGGTGGCACAAACAGTAAAAGACCATCCTGTCCTGCCAGATATTTCTAGGCAAGACGGCTGCTACCTTACAATGCTATTTTACCATTTTGTTTTTTCTTGAAGGCTGCAGCCACCCATACAGTATGGGATGGGAATACTGTATTTAGGGAACTGTTAAAAACCACTCCATTTTGAACTTGATTTTTGCAGGTGGATCCGTACAAAAATGAGTCTGACATTTACTGGAGCACCAACAGTACAGAGCTGTTATTACTTTTAAATGTAGAAGATAGGTCCTGAAACTGAAAAATTGCAAAGACTTTTCATATAATGCTATTATTATAGAGAAATTTAAAAATAGGGTCTTTAGCTTTGCTGAAGCATGTAAATGCCTTGGTCAATTGTGTGCATGGAGGTTTGTAAACCTGATTGCTCTTAAAAAACCAAAAAAACACCACCAAACCCCAAAACCTCTTAATTGCTGTGTTAAAAACTGCTATGGCAGGAGGAGTCATGGTGGCTTTTTTTGGTTTCTTTGTCAAACTACTGGCATCTGAGATGTCAGGAAAGGACTCTGTTCAATATCAGAGTGTAAAATCTTAAAAACTTCACTTACTGGAAAAGTTTGCAGCCTAGCGTTGATGCCTTCCCCAGTTGCAGAAGGCAGAAAGGAGCAATAACTTCGGTGTCTATGGATGGAGATCTGCTTTCTCATTTCACAAGAAATAATCTCTCATTATGAACTGCAGGCCAAAGTCAGGCCTTTTCCTTTGTGCATGGTTGTAAGTTTTGATGGGACAATGCTCCTAGTTTCCCCTGTGTCTCGTAAACTGAGCAGACTTTGATACACACACTGCCCTGATCATCCTGACTGACAAACTCCAGGCCTTAAAGAGTGAGTTGATGTTCATAATGATCAGATTTCTTCCTAATGTGAATTCCGACAGGTTATCTACTGACAGGTTGATGGCCCCAAGGAGCAATGGTGGGGATAAGAGGGGCAAACTACAGGACAGTAGTTTCTCATTACAAATAACTCTCCATTGTCCAAATTACTGTGCTTTCATAAACATTCTGTCTCCTTTTTGACCGAGTCAAGACGAAGAAAGGCTAGCCCACGACTTGGCACAGAACAAGGCATGAGAGAATGAGCAAGCCGAGGATCAATACAAACAAAATAGAGGTGACATTAATTGCTTGCAGCATTAATAGACCATGTGAGAGAGAGTAGAAACTAGCTTAGTTTTGAAAACCAAGGGTGTCCGCCTGCCTTTTATGATCTGGTTTTGCTACAACAGCCACAAATGTCACTTTTGTCTGCTGAGCTCTGCACAGCTTAAGACCAGACTCCGACAGAGAGACGGTAGCAGAAGGTTTCCCTGGGGTGTTCTGCAGGGGGTGAATGCAGCGTTAGGCACCCCAGGATGCAAGAGATGAGTTAGTTGTACCGCATTTTTGTGCCATCATTTTTAATACTTGGCAGCACGCTTAGTGCCTCTTGATGGGTTCACTGCAGTTATTCTAAACTAAAAAAAACAACCAACAAGCCCATCCAAGTCTAAATATATAAAACTTCAGTATTAAAATCTTATTTTTCCAAGGCTACTCTTGATCTTTGACTCAGGATGAATCACACTTAGACCACAGCTTCAATATTTTTCTTCCAAGAAGATCAGTGACTGCTGGACACTTCATGATTCTGGAGGAATAATAAAAAAAAAGAAAACTTCTATAGGAAAGTTCTGCACTGGCAAGACCAGACTTGGAGCCTCAGCACTTGTAAATGGCCTCTGAGAGCCCCCTGTAGCTGTCGACTGGTAAAGATTGAAGCAGGTTTGTTATTCTTACTGCAACCGTTTACCTTCTGAATCCTCTTGCTAATGAAATCAGCTGGCAGCGCTTTAGTTAAATTTAGCTAGCAAAGCGTAGGCTCTGTACAGCCGTGCTGCTTGGGCCCCAGCTCACCTCCTCTCTACCATGGTAGTATATTTATTTTAACATTTGACAGTATCTATCAGATTTTAGAGAGCTTGTTTAATGACCTTTTCCAAAATCTTCCATTCATTTCTTTAGTTTCTCACTTTCTCTCCCTTTTTCTTTTTAAAATAAATTACAGTTATAAAAACAAAGCCAGCAGAAGGGAAAATATTCAGTACCTAGAAACTGAAAATTTGAGTATTTGCTTTTTATGGGGCACTGGAGTCTCCTAAAATACAGAACTGCTAGGAAACTTAAATGCTGAGGACAAAAAAGTTCACTCAGTGGCTATGCAAATACACTCCAGTTTTGAATCCCTTTGAAAAATAATTTAAATACTTGTGTTTCCATTCATGGTCTTAAAATGCCTGAAAAACACATTCCGACTTTTTAAATGGATTTTTTTAAGCGAGTCTTAAATACACTTTGATTATTTCCATTCTTGACATTATGCCTACTCAGGTATTTTATACAGCAATTTGAAAGCAGAAAGGCAATTCTTAGCAATACCAACAGGTATATATTGATTTAACAAACACCTCCTCTTAAAGATGCACTTTCTTCTTCCCATGGAAGAGAAAATGTGAATTTAAACTGGATAAAGCCAAAAGCTAAAACACATTGTCTATAATGATTTCTTTGATGGAGAAAGCTCAGGTTCAAGTTCATTATCTTGGTATTTTCAGAGGAGTTTGCCTGCAGCTCTTAGGAACAACATTTAACTGAATTTTATATGTGAACATTAAAGAAACAGTAATGCACAAGTATAAAATAAGTGATCAAACTGAGAGTAAAGTGTACAGCTTTCTCCCTGTTAGCCTACACTGTTATTATCTTTTCAGAAGATGTCAAAACCTTTTCTCAGGGATTCTCATTTTTCATACATTTTGGAAGTAGGTACAATTACTTTAACAGCTCTCTATAGCACTAAGACATCTGTAGCAAAATCGGTTATTTACTTCAAAGCAAGAAGATTTTGAAGGCAGAAAGAAATGTCAGGCAGAAACAGAGGTCCAGAGACACCACTACTAGACTTCTGGCTTTAATGAAACACAAATATAAAGAATATTTTCCGTAAATATGTATACACAAAGGACAAAAAGCATTTGTAGGTTTATATACTATATAACCAGAGGCCAGAGTGATTAGCATTCTCGTTTCAATTCCCAACTGCGGCTTTAGTGTAAGACACAAACTGGAATGCACGTAGCTATGGTCATTACGTTATTTCATCCAAGAAGACTGCCTCATTTTTAAGCCCATGATCTCCTAAAACTAGGACTTGTATGAAAACCAGTCTGAAGCATAAGCCTTGCAACAGCCAGGAAAACACACACACCACCATACATTGCGCACGCGTGCAGCGCGAAAGGTGGTGAAAGGAATTTGGGGAAAAAATGGTATCATGCTGTAAAGAGAACTGTGTTTGAAGGAAAGCAGCTCACAAAGGGCAGGACCGGAGAAATCTGCTTGGAAATTGGACACAAAAGTCATCACAGCCCTGCGGCCGCCATAATTTACGTCTCAAATGTTTATGTGCATCCTCCCCTTTTCCTCCTCCTTCCCCCTCATGCTCTTAAATTTTTCAGCTCTTCAAGAAATTGAAATACTCGCCTTGCAGTGGCCCCTCCCAGAGTCGTAGTGCACCCGAGAGCACGTCAACGTACTGGTCAAAAACTGTACTTCCAAGCGTTTTTAAAACAAATAAAAACGAGCTAGAGAAAGAGAGGGAAGAGACAAAAAAGTTTGTTCCAGGCTCAAATTCAAAACGTTTTGTGAGAGTCAAAGTTTTATGCTGGCAAAGGTTACGGCGGCAGAACACAGTCCCGCAAGCAAGGAACAGCATCATGTGCACCAAGGATTGCAGTGGCCAAAGGGCAGAGGCCCTTCGGGTGCGGTAATGGATTTATATTTATTTTCCTTTAGCCGAATGGGAACAAGGCACACCTGGATTTGGCAGGTGTGTGTAAAGCACGCACCTCCCTACACCAGCCCTGTAGAATTTGTGCCCCTGTTTCTAATTAGCAGGGCCACTACGTCCCAGGTCCCCTCCTTGGTCTGATTGAGCCGTCTCAAATCCAGATCTTCCTCTTGGAGCTGCACCACTATTTTCGTTACTGATATGTGCTTTGTAGAGGTGTATTGTGATTTGAGGACATAAAAAAAGCCCACGTGGTTGTGTTAAACTGGAGTAAGAAGAAATACAAAAAACGTGTCAAACAGAAGAAAAAATGAACATATTTCATGGAGGTTTACAGCACTTGTTTTATGACCGAGCTGTACATAGATACACTTCTGCATATCAGATGTGCAAGAAAAGCCAATATGGTGGTACTTATTCTCCATTTTTATACCTGAACATTGTTGACTGACTTTACACAAAGGTAGTTACATTATTTAATTTGCTGTGGCCTTTTTACAAGTTGAACATCAACTCAAACAATGTTATCGAGTCTGATCACTTCATAAACTGGTATCCAAGATACTGAAACAGATAGCATAATTAAAGTAATGCACCTGTATCTATGACAATTTGTGTCCCCCCCAATGTTTAGTCCCCTTATCTTCTCTGATATATTTACAGCATTTTCATCTCAATACCCTTGTAATTAGTTAGTGAACAGAAACATTCCCTTCCAACAGCAAAACACACTTTTACTGTGTTTTACTGCAGCTAAAAAAAGAAACATATATAAAATCTTGGACACAGACAGTTAATCAAGCTTAACCATAGCCTAATAACAAAGCAAGCAAAGTGGACAATGTATACACCGGTGTCCCACCATGCACTGCAACGCTTTTTATTAAGGAACAGCCTTATTTTGTTAGGATTGTAGAAGAGGCTTCAGCTCCATGCACCAACATGCATAATAAGCTATGGAGTCAGGAATGTTCTTCACTGCACTATCCTACAAGAATCTAATTGTTAATTGGACACAAAATTAGCTTGAAAGTTGTTTTTGGGTTGGGGTTTTTTTTTGTTTGTTTGTTGTTTTTTTTTTTCTCCTCTCCTTTGCTTCTGGGTCCAGGGTTTAGTTCCTAGTGGCACCTGCCAGGTCAGGGGTAATCAAGTTCCTAACCTTCATGCTCCAGGGAGATGGCTGCCGTACAGCCAAATAAACAGACATAAGTGTGAGAATACTTCGAAGTGACATCAAGCTGCTAAGCTGCAGCAGCTCTGACTTCCCTGGTGTAAAGCCTTTCAGCGGCAAAACATAGCTTTGGAGGAAGAGACAACCGCTTCTTCACCCACCAGTACAAGCGTAACCCTACTACTGCAAATAAGTCAGGTTTGCATAGTTCCAAACAAAAACAGGCTAAGGAAGGTGGAATATTTTCTTGTGAAGCAGGTACCAGAATTACATTTGTTCCTGGAGAATCGTCTTTTCAGAGCTATGAGCTGCTACAGTGGGCTCTCGCTGCCCCACACGCAGGTACCAAGAAGCTGAACACCTCTGCACTGAAGGACAGGCTGCGTCCCCGCAGCTCTGTGGGCACCATCCCAGACCCTCATCACCACCCCAGATGCTAATCACCCTGCACCACCATCAGGGTGCTCCTATAATCACATCGCAGGAGCAACGGGCCAGTGTTCAGGTGATGGGGACGTGCCTTCTGCACCGTCCTCTCCAAAGCCTCCACTAAACCTGGAGGTCACCCACCTGGAAAGACTCAGCGATGCTGAAACGAAGCATGAGTGGTGCAGTAGGGTGGGAGCTCAACACCTACAACGCCACTCAGAGGTGTCATGAAGGTATCAGGGAAGGGTTTGTTTTGCAGTTGCTAAAACCATTAGCTCGTACGCCAGCGGTGGAGAGCCTTGGTGCAGAACGGTGGCAGTCAGTGGAGCATCGATAAGAAAGTTCAAACAAAAAAAAAGCATCACATGAGAATTTGGGAACACAGCTCGTGGTTCTAAGGTGCAGCTACAAGGAATGATTAAGATAAAAATATTTAGCAGATTTGTAGAGTACTAGATTTTGCTAAAGGGATAGTAGAAATTGGAGTTTGAAGAGATGCTTTACAGAACTGAATAGGCACTAAGCGTTGCAAACGCTGCTGACAGTGAAGTTGCTCCTAGCGAGATCAGAACAGAGGTTTGTTCATCCTTTATCAGATTTGCCTTCCAAGTCTCCTTAGAGCAAAAGCACTGACACATACACAGTCTTATCTTTAAAACCTAGGTCTCTTCACTAAGCTCTCCTCTGGAAAGAAAAAAAAAAAGTAGGAGGGATTTTTTTAATTTTTAAACAGATATTCTTCTGTCCCTATGCCTTGGAAAGCAGAGATTTGTCACACAGGCTTTTCCTCACCCCCTGAAGGTGAACATTGGATATGGTCGCGCTCTCTCCATTTAGGGCATAAAGTTGAAATACACCCATGTCTGCCTGCCACCCCTTACCAGAAGAAAGGGGAGGGAATAAATAAATAAATAAATATGTAAACACTAACTCATTTTTTTAGATAATCATTCTAGTACCTTAGCTGGACTGACTGGTTTGATACTAAACCAGACATCTTTTGTTCAGTCTATCAACTCTGCACAGTGAAAAAATAAAGACTTCATAAATTACATAAATACTTACTCTTAAGGCTGTTTCTCAGATTTCTAATTCTGTCTAAACCTTGATAAGTACTTCCAAACTCTCCTGAAATTGAAATGGCACGAATTAAACTAGAACTCTCAGCAACAGTGTTAATCACTGAAGAAAAGCAGTAAAACAAGTGAGGCTTTTTTTGCCTCCTGTATGTAACCATTTCAACACAACACATTTCTGCAGGTAACGTATGTTCAAAAAGCAGTGATTTTCCTGCACAGCTAAATATTCTTATTATAAGGTTTAAAGAAAAACAAAACCAAAACCTTGCAGTTTTTTTGTTTTAAAAGGTAAGAGAATACAATTCTTCAAAGATTGTTGAAATGCTTTCTTTTATTACCCGTCTGCTAAAAAGGGTTAAGTGGAGATAAATGCAAAATTTGGCTGGAAACAGCCTATTTGTCAAGCTGTAGTGATCACTAACCAGATTCAGAAATCTAGGTGAAAACAAGAGAGGAAAGAAAGAAGGAAAGGGATAAGAGGAAGAGAATATGAATGAGACTGAGAGCAGGTATGAAGAAAAATTTCTCTCTCCCACAATTAAATAACAACAACATAAAACAAAAGTAAAACATGTTCACTATAACCGAGGACAACGCTAGCACGGTTTGAAAGTCAGCAAAGAGTAATCGTACGTGCTTTTGTTAATATGTTCCACTAGGATTTCTCTAAGCACTGGAAGTTGCTCACTGGTTTTGCATAATAAAGCCAACCTGAGATCAGACACAACAAAACTCCATTATTCCCACACGTATTTCAGTAAAGAAGGCAGAAAGTGCTCTTTGGAATTACTACCATGATCGGCACAGAAGGATTTACAGACGTAATAAAGCTAAGAGAAAGCATCACCGACACCAGCTCTCCTTCATTTCCTTCCTAGAACAACTAACTTTCAAAGGAGAAATCACAAAGATTAGTGGGACGGAGCCTCAGTTGGAACCAAGACTTTTATCACATCATTCATTTATAATTCTATCAGATTTGCTGAATTCTGGAAATACGGTTGATATGCACTGAATGGAAGAGAGATAAATAAGCTGAGAGTGCTCCAAGGAAAAATGCATATAGTTTTTCAAGGCCAAGTTAAAATTTACTTATGCAGCAGATGCCCAAAGGGTCTTTTGATGTTAAGAGCTACCTGGGATAGGAACTGCTCTAAACCTTTTTAAATCAGGCACAAAACAACCTTCCCATTAACCTAATTTCACCACACTATCCATAGCAGAACAAATACCTCCATATTTTACCCTTAGCCTGACTCACAATACTTTGGAGGGTTTTGTCTCTTTTTTAGTATAATAAAACCACAAAGCAAACCCACAATCTCCATCTTGAGTTGTTTATGAAGTCCCCAACTGTCTGAAGTGTCTAGCGCTCAGAGGAAGAAGAGAAACCTCCAGACCCACCAGGTTCTATGTATCTAGGGCTCTTGCATCACTTGACCCTAAAAAGTAAGCAGTGACGAGAAAGGACGTGTACACATACCAAGTGCTTTATTTAAACTGTCTTTCCCACTTCTTCAACATGGCACTTCAGCAGCCTAGGAAAAGCAGCAAAGTATTATTTTTAATTGTTTGTTTGTTTTTGTTTTTTTTTTAATATATACTTTGGCTCTGGATAATAAAGGGGTATTTCCTATCATGGGAAAGATGGAATTTCTTTCTTTAATCTCCTCCTGTTGAAGCAAGCAATGTCACCTTAAAGTGTCAGGTGGCATTTGTTTCGCTAAGCTAACAATGCTCATTTTCCTACCCCGTTATTCCTTTAAGCTTCGAGAGTCTACCCAGTGTTGTCTCTGAAATGTAGTTCATTTTAAACATAAGGAGGGAAGGGAAGAGGAGAAACAGACAAACTTATCTCACCAGAAAATCTTTATAGAAGCACGTGTCCCTAAAGAAGAAAGGCTTTATGCTTATCATTTCATTCAATATTTCTTTTCAAACATTTGAATAATGGGCTTTACAGAACTTCTTTTTGATACTAACTGAACTTTATAACTAATAAAACCCTCTTACTGAGCTTTGTTACTTACACCGAGAATCCACAAAGTGTCTTTTACAAATAATAACCATAGCTAATTATACATAGTAAATAACCTCAGCTTTCAAGCCTCCTCATATATCATTTTGCTAAATATTAATCACAGCTTTAAGCTGTCTCACAAGCTCCTAAAAGCATGACATTACCAAAGAGATTCCCCCCCACTCTCTAAAGAGTCTCGAACTATCCATCAAAATCCCTTTCATAAAAAGCGCTGATTAAAACTTCCTGGCATGGGCTTTTATTTGTTCCCATGTCGGTTTGCCCTTTTGCCGGGCAACTGAGACATTTCAGCCCCGCTCCCCTTCAGCTGGGCGGGAGAGTCATCGGCCGCTCGTACCTGCTCCCGGGAGCCTGGCGTGGTAGGGCTCGGTCTAGGTAGGCAGCAGGAGCTACACTAACTCACATCTCTTCTTTCTTAATTAGGACTTGAAACAATAGGTGGGGGAAAAAAAATAAAAAATAAAAAAAATCAGGACCAACTGCTATTATGTATTAGCTTTCATTTCTGTGCATTGATTGAGCTTATGTTGTTTTATGTGTGCGATGAAAGGGCAAATCAAACCCCATTTCTCTTTCTTGTCAATTCTCTTCCTCTTTTTCAACTATTTATCTTCGTATTGTAGTGCAGCAACAGATGGCACATTAAAAATGAATTCACTTTTTGGGAACTGTATACTGTGCAGCTTATCCTTACCATCTAAAATGACGACGTAATTAAATTTCTTTTGGAAAGGTACCCATAAAATACATTAACATAATGCCCACTTAAGGAACAAGACATTTTATAATAGAAGCATTTGGGGAAGAACACAGGTTTTCCTGCCACAAGAACTCTTTTTTGTCTGAACATTTTCATATTTTAACTGAATTGCTGGCCTAGTTAAAAAAAAAAAGTGTATATGTATCTATATACCTATATAGCTCTATCAGTCAGCTTATTTCCCTCTCTGATTTTCATAGAGGAACTCCTTTCAAGCGTTTTCTACATTAGTTTCTCCTGGCATATTTACAAAATGTTCTCTCAGCAGGGCTCACTAGATAATATGAGCATTCTTTAAATAATAGCTCCCAATAAATTCAAATAAATAATGTCATCGTCACCAAGCGCTGTATAGTAGGTCAGTTTACATGCAACACTATCACTGTACACTTAGCAAGCTGCTTAGGAAAAATAACCTCCCAGTCACATGAAAATTGTTTACAGTTGTAGGCTCATAACATTTTAAACCCTACTCAGGGAATCACATTTGATGAGCGACAAACCAGGATAACAAACGGGCGACAAACTTTCCTCGCCAGCATTAACACGTTTGCCACGAACAGAAAACAACCGGTTAAATTCCTTCAAAGCACAGTCCCTAATTTGGTGGCAATTAATCAACTCAGATAGGAGAATCATATGAATATCAGCTTTATACACTCAGAATAAACAGCAGCATGAAATACATTCCTTTCCTATGATCAACGGCACCTAACAATTACAGCGATAGTCATTAGCAGTCGGTAGGAAAGTGTGTGTGTGTAGGAGGAGGGACAGGTCATACTGAAGCTGTCTTTTTATTAATCATCATTATAGGAAGGGAAAGAAGAAATATTAAATTTCCATTCTTATAAAATTCAGTCATTATTTTTCAAACTTGGTTACTTGCTTTCAGATCCTGAAATCTCTTTTGAAGGCTTGAGTGAAAGAAAAAAAAAAACCAAAACCAACCACAAACCACACCCCCAAACAACAACAACAAAAAAACAACACAAAACACCCCAAACCCCCTCCCATTTCAACACAGCACTAACCCACAAGTCATGGAGAAACCAGCAGTACGCAATCCCATGATCAGACAGTGTCTCATAAGCAATAAGTATCCCAGGAAGAAGTTTCAGTCAGACAACCTTTGTTCTCTCTGTTTTCCTACTGCAGGCCCCCCTTGGCTACTTTAGCCTTTCTTCAAAAATAAATAAGAAAAACCTGGGGGAATTTACCCTTTAATAGGAGGAAAAAAAATAATAAAAAAAAAAAAATCAAACTCACAGCATCTTCGCTTTTTCTTTCGGCCAAGGATGCCAAAACTAGACACTACCTTCGCCTACCTTGCAGTACTCCATTAAAAAGGACAGAGCTAGTCACCTCTGAGAAGATGAAATGGATGGGTTTCCACCCACCAAGGGGGTTAAAAAAAACCCCACAAACCTACATATATACGTGCTCCTCAGTCTTTAGAATATTGCAATATGAGTTTGGGGGATTTTTTTCAAAGCGCTGTTTTTCAAACTTTTCTGCGCCAACGTGAAAGGTGATATTTGAACGGTTGTAACTTGGCCCAGTCAAAAGCAATTTGTAGGAGGACACTGAAAGGCACATACATACATGCAAAGGACAGGTCTGCTCACACGTTAAAACACACTCACACGCAGAGCTTGACAGTTCCTTTCTCAAAATAAATACATTTGAAAGTAAATACATCGCCCTGTTGAGCCAGGCCGCGTTTAGCATCTCCGCTTTCCCTCCTCCCGCCCCCACGAGAGCACGTCAAGGATGTTTCCATCCCCTTGTTTGTCTGTCTCCCCTAATCAGGACTCTGTTGCTGTACTGAGCGAGTCGGGGCATTTAGCGAAAAATCAAGATGGATTTAGTTTGGAATTAAGTAGATTCCCATGACAGGAAATATTAAGAGATGATGGATGTCTGACAAATATTTAAATAAAATAAAAAGAAAAAAAAATATCAACTCCCATTTCAGAAGGCAGCCTGCAAAGCTAGATTTATGAAGCTGAACTTTAAACTAAAACGAACATATTTTTCCAGGCTTTATGTATTAGCAATATTGCATTTAATTTAGAGATTAAATAAGCAGTAGTTCGAGGCAGCCCACGAGAGCTGAAATGCTGCGTGCAGGCAGGCTCACAGTTTTGAAGCTATGAAATATGTCTCCTGTTTTGACACTATTGTAATAGCATAGTTGTTCACTTTCCTTGTTTCCATGGGGTTTATGGTCCATAAAGTTTAATAACAATCTTAACAGCTGAACAGTGAGCACACATCTCTGGGAGGCTGCTGTATGAAACAGGATCTGAATTTTATCCGTGTAATTTTTAGTGGCAGCATATGTCCTTTTCTCACCACTGTCCACACGTACCCACACCATTAAAGAAGGCGCCAAACAACACCGACTCACCTTGGAAAAGAGGTCACATCCCCCCTCGGCCTCTGGGAGCTCAGCAACCAGCACTTAAAACACCAGTTCACGTTATAAAATTGTTGAATTTCAGAAAAATTAAAGAAAAGTTTGCTCAGGAGGTCCCATAGGAAAAACATCCAGGAGCACCCACAAACAGCAGTGGCTTTCTTCCATCTGAGTTAGTACCAAGAAAAATAACGCCTTGGGTACAAGAAGTCCTGCTCTTAGAGGTGCAGACCTTCTCCAGTCTCACATGATCAGGCAAGAACGCTTCAGTTCCTAGCAAAATTAGCCCTCAGCTTGTACCTTGACTAATTATTTTCCATAAAAAAAATGAATGAAAAAAGGCTTGATTTGGTGGCAAAGAGATTAAGCAAGTCACACCCAAAGAAGACAAAAACTGAAGCTACCACTTGCCTGTAAGCATCTGTTTCAAAAAAGACGTAGGCCCACATCTAGTTTTATTTTCAGAGGTAGCCCAAAGCAGATGAAAAAAAGCCTAAACAACCCACAAAAGGTTCTTCAGCTGACAGCAAGTCCCCAAAACCACTGCCACACACCTCAAACCTCCTTCACCCTCCTGCTTCCACCTTTGGCTACTGCTTCCTTCCCAGTTACCAAGAGAAACCCGGCAGCTGGAAGAGCTGACAAGCTGAGAGCACTTCAACTAATGCGGGGGATTCACCTGCATCTCCTCCGGCGTTAGGCTCAGCAGATGACCCACAGGTGAGCAGCTCCGCTTGCTTTGCCTGGCCTTGGCCCTGCCTTGGATCTGCTGTCAGACAGGGTTCTGTCCAGTACATGGAAGGCAGCGCCACTGATTTGCAATCAGGATCAGAAAATAAAATTTGCACGGAAATCTTGTAATATTGGTTAAAAATTAACCTGAGATCTCTTTTCATACAGCCTGCTAGAAAATGTTAAGTTATACCAAGAAGTGATAAAAGGAACACTCCCAGGAAGAGAAAGCACCTTCTCCCCTGCAGCTTGGCTTTGATTAATTTGTGACTGCCTTGGACTAGAGTCCCAAATGTTGAAGAGCTGTGTTGGTTTAGACCAACCAAAGACAAGGCCCTCTGCCTACGGATAATTCCGTTCCGCCACCTGTTCCACCATTTTCATGACTTTTTAGGGGTCTTTTTAAAAACAGAAGTAAAAGGGAACATTCAACTTTCAAACCTGGATTTACATAACTATTTGTAAGGAGGAACTCTATACAAGTACAGAATATTAAATTACTCCCCCCTTTTTAAATAATTGCGTAGATTTCAACTTGATTGTGTCTCTCTCACATTTCACTAGATCATTTTTTCAATGAATTTGACACATCAAGTAATATCAGAGTAGATCTACCTAAAATATTTACAATTACTTGCAAGATATTTTCACATGAACCAGTAAATTGAAACTTCCTCTCAGAGGAGAGACATAAAAAAGTCATTTTTATGGTGGTTATTGTAATTTTAATAGGCAATTTCATAGGTAAACAGAAGTGCTTGATCTCCATTCACTACTGTATAACAGGCTGTGCTGCATATCTAATGGAATCACACGGATTTGTGTACAAAATGAACAAGAATTATAAATGGCTCCTTCTGTGATTTAAACTATACAGTTTTATGTACCTCAGCTACGGTGCCAAAGAAGAAAACACAACACATATTTATATTGTACAAACAGGCAGCCTTTTTCCTTTGGGAATAAAGTTTTAAGAAGAAAATGCTCCAGGTTGGCATTAAAGCAGATGTTCAGCAGAAGGAGCTGTGCACACATTTTCAGAGTAGCCTCCATCCACGCTGGTTCACTGAAACGTACGCACGCTCAAAAGATCCTAAACTTGTGTGGAAAAATGACACTTTCATGACTGGAGTAGATTAATAGAGTAATAGATTTAAAGGCTAGAAGGGATCATTATGATCATCTAGTATGACCTGTTTAACAGAATTTAGCCAAGGGATTCCCGCATGAAGCCCATGGCTCATAACTTCTGGTTGAGCTGCAACCAATATCTTTTAGAAAGACATTCGATTGTGATTTAAAGACTCCAAGTGATGGAGAAGTCACTACATTCCCAGGCAAGCTGTTACAGTGCTTAATTACACTGTTTCTTCTTTTTCTTTTCTCTTCTTTTCTTTTTTTTTTTTTTCAAAAAAAAAGGGTCTTCCTACTACTATTTTTCTACTTTTGGTCCAGTCATTGGTCTCACTATACATCCTCCTACTAGATTAAAAGTCCTTTTCTAGCAGAAGTTTTCTCCAAACATAAGTGCTCATGGGTTTGAAACAAGGGGTGTCTTAATCTTTTCTTCGTAAAGACAGTGCTTCTTTATTCTTTTGCTATTGGATAAAAGTTCTCATCATTCTTGCAGGTCTTTTCTGAAATCTCCCAAATCTTTACGTGCAAACACCAACACTAGTACCAATAGTCAAATAATGTTTAATTTATAGGGGTAATAACATTAATAATAATACTGCAAAGATCCCACTTGGAGAAAAAAAAAAGCCTGTTAGCCATTTGGTTTTTCTCTTTCTCACACACACTCCTGCAAATATCATAGAATAATAGAATTGTTTAGGTTGGAAAAGACCTTTAAGATCATCCAGTCCAACCATTGACCCTACTCTACCAGGTCTGCCACTAAACCATGTCTCCAAGCACCACATCTACACAACTTTTAAACACATCTAGGGATGGTGACTCGACCACCTCCCTGGGCAGCCTGTTCCAATGTTTGATGACTCTTTCAGTGAAAAATTTTTTCCTAAAGTCCAGCCTAAACCTCCCCTGGCGCAACTTGAAGCCGTTTTCTCTTGTCCTATTGCTTGTTACTTGGAAGAAGAGACCAGTGGCCATCCTTCAAAGAAAAGCATGAAATAAAAAATGACCCAAATATGCTAAGTTTAGTTGGGCTGGAAGAGATGAGGACAGTAAACCAGTTTAGTACCGCACAGATCTTGGGGGGGTTTGCCAAGCTAGATGTTTGACGCAACAATTCATGGGGAACAGGTACCCCTGTACTCCCCTACATCACGCCACCTGGCTTGGGTCCATGAAACGGTGCAGACTGCCAGCTACAGAACATCTGAAAACTCTCTTACACTAGGAAAATCCTCAGCTGCTTGTCAGGACAGCTTTATGGAAAGCGAGATGAGGTTCTGGCCCCAACGTTTAACTATACTTGGCCATAACTCAATTTCTCACAAATAGCAATTTTGGCATGCTCTCTTTCTCTCGTACAACTGTGATACATGCAGTGGGAATAATAAATCAGCATGCTATTACACGACAACAGAAATCTCAACGTGTTTGGTTATATGCGCAGAACTAAAAACGTGGGCTGCTTCGTTCAGCGCACTTTCACTAGGCTAGAATCGAATATATTTACATTGTTTGGTAACGAACTACTGAACACGTGAGATTGAGAACTCACAGAAAAAGTGATTGTCCTTATGAATAGGGCTACTGGATGTTTTTTTGTGAAATGAAGGCCCGGATATGGGTAGTTAGAATCACTCTCATACATTTCAGGCATGTATTGCAATGAAACTGAGAATGTGGGGTTTGGAGAAATGTCCACGAATGCTGCTTCTGCTTCAGATGTGATGATACACCTCTCTGGAAAACACAACAATTGTATAATGCAAATATCAATGTCTTTATAATTCATTAAAATCTACTGTTAGATTCCACTAATATCCGAGTTGAGAAGTTAAGAACAGGAAAACAAGAGGTATGCAATTTAAGACAACCTTTTATTTAGGGAACAAAACAAGCTATTTTCATTCTAAGAAGACAGTGGGTGGGAAAATACATTTCTGCTAAGGAAACGAGTAGTCACTTTCACTGAAAAGGAAATACTGAGTTGCTTTGTCCCAAGGTCTCAGTGGAGCAAAGCCTGATGGTTTAACCATGGCATATGGGTTGCAGCCCAAGAGAGCTAAAGAGAAAATTTGGAAGCTCGTGTCAAACTTTCTGCTCTCTATATAGCTTTGGCCTAGGCCTCAGCAGCCGTCTCCAGGGACGGAATGATGTACTGCGATATAACAAGCTGCCTGACATTTTGAAATGCCTTAACCCCCAGCTTCCCATCCACCTTTCAGCCCTCGCAGTGTCTTCCCTTCCCACATGGAGCTGCACGGGGTACAGCGTAAGACTTCACTATAAAGAAAAAAGTTGTCATATCTCTGTCCTTGAGGTATGTCATCAGCAATGACTCTTTGCTTCGTTAGTAACATTTTCAGTAATGTAATATGAAATGCCAGTTATTGTACAGAAGGTGGGGTGTACGGACGTCTGATCTCCTGCGCTCTGACACGTGCCACGTCTCAGCAAAGCCTTGGGACTGTTTTCTAGTTTTTTTCTAAACGGAATGTAGGATGGAGGGAGGCATGAAAAATGGAAAGCACTGTTCTCCTGCAGCCTAAGAGACTGCAAGCTCCCGATTAAAAATAAAGCCTCCCGAATTACTGAAAAAGGAAGCTTTAGAAGCACAAATGTGAATGTTGAAGCCAAACCGATGCACACAAGAAAGACTAAATATATTTTATGCTTCCAACAACTTTCAGATTTATAACTGGTAGTTGGTAGCCAAACTCTTAAAAACACTGCAATAATTATATATCTAAACCAAAGTCTTCCCCCCATCCCTTGACATGGAAAATGCTGTGGAACTGGAAGTGTTAATAATTAAAAAACTCTAAAGGCTTGAACTCCAATAGCCTATTTCACAGTCTTCCCTTTTTCTAAAAAGTCAAAACATCGAGGGGTTGAATATAGCTTCTCTCATACATTATCTCCCTAATGACTTTGACCTATTAATAAGTAGAATCTATCAAGTATACTCTCTCTTACAGTATTTTGTCAATTGTTATACGCCTCAATGGGACCACCATTAAAAATCTGCCAATTAATTCAGTATTTAGGACACTGTTACTATGAAATATACTATGCATCATGCTATTTCTCATTATAAATATAGAAATGCCATAAATTACAAGGTGAGATAAGTATCTTCTGCAATAAGAAGTCATGCCTTTTAATGATGATCATTATATACTTTGCCTTTTCTCTCCTTCAGTGGGGTTCTTTCATAGCAGAACCATTCCAAGGGAAAACAATCTGAATGCCACACTGGATACTGAAAACATATTCTTTCAGCATCCCTGTGCTTATTTCCTGCCATTCTGTATTAAATCCTCTTTGTAGCAGAGTCTAAATATGCATCCCGAAGTATTTTTAATCTTTCAAGAAAGTTAACTGAGGATTTTTTTCAAACTTTAAACGGTGTCTTGTTAGAAATCAAAATAAGATTTAAAAACATTATTAGTTATGTTAAACTGACCGCGTGTTTATGTACTACATCTGAATAAAACCCTTCTGCTTACCAAAAACATAGCTCTTGATCAAAAATGATTAATTGTGGCTTTCTGGTCAATAAAACACTAAATAAAATGAAGGATGAGAACCTAATGTGGCTGAAAGTCTCTAATGGTACTTATTAATTTATTTATTTTATTTCCTTTTTGTAAAAAAAAAAAGTTTTGATTAAAAATAAGATTTTACTTAATATCCCATGGATAAAAAAGCATTAAAACTATTAGCATCAAGTTAGCGTGATTGCAATGAATAATGTGGAAAGTACCTCTAATAGAGTTGTAGCTGTGGTTTCATTTATTCTAGATGAAAAATGACATTTATCAAACATTTGATCTGATGGGCTATATGTTTATTGAGAAACAAAAGAGAAGAGATTAACTGGCAAGAAAATCCATTTTGATTAGACTATTTAATGTTCTGTATCTGTGTTACAAATAACCGTACTCCCAGGAGGATTCCTTTGAACTAGATTTCTTTAATTATTATTTTTATTTAGCACTGAGACCATATGACCTGGGAACACAACCTTTTAAAACACTTCACAAAAGTCAAAGGTATTAGAAATTTTTTCCATATTGTTTTCTCTGTAAGGAAAGTCTTATTGCTATATGGGATACGCTTGCTAAATTAAACTCCTATTGTTTTTAAACATATTTTTTAATATTATCATTTTAAGATCTCAACTTGTACATTTCTGAATGATATTTCATTTGGAACTGCAACCATTTATCTAGTTGAAGCATCTGTGTGTTTAACATATGGACTGGAAACTTTCCACTACAATGACTGTGCCCTGCCAAAAAGCCAGCAAAAGAAAATGTTCTGATGTAAATACAAGCTGATACCCAAGTTCTTCACAGGTTTTGAATCTTTAACCACCAAACTAAAGAAGAGTTTGTTATGACCGTGGTTTTGTTAAAAACAAAAACACAAAAAACCCCCAGAAAACCTGCAGAAACAGGCCTTGTATACTGCAAATCCCTATTTTGGCAGCCCAAAGAGGGAATATAAGCTTAAAGGCCTGAATTTAACAAACCTAATTATCAAGGCTTAATTAGTACCAAGGGTAAAGCTTCATGGAACACCTGCAGACTTAATTTATGTCCTGACAGAGAGGAACAAGTGTTAATGGGCTGTATTTATGTTAATACCTGAACCTTAGAGAGCCAGTGGGATAAAACAGACTATGCACTAGTTTTCTCTTTCAAGCTACAGAACAAACATAGAAGATTTTAATCTTAATATTAGTTTGCACATAACTCCTTGGGGAAAGTATAGATCTATTTAAACCTTAAAACTGGAGGTGCAGAATACTATGGAAAAAAAAGGAAAAAGAAAAGAAGTCAGTCAGTTTAGAAAGTGGTGTCAATGCAGAAAACATCAACCCAAGAGGTGTCAGCGGCCATTTTCTGAGCATTCTGCCAGCACCTGCTGGTCTTTTAAAAACCTCTTACACTGTACCACCGACGCTTTCGACAGCAGGAACGTAGGTTTTTCAGGTGTCTGATGCATCATACAACTCTCTGCTATATTCAGAGGGAAGGAAAAAAAAGGGCTACCCACCCCGTAACCGTCGTGCTGAGAGTATCGCCTCTGCGTGCCGGGGCTCAGGGGACAGGAGCTGAGCTGTCGGGGCCTTGGGCACCTTTTCCAAAGGCAGAGCCCTGTGGGGAACGCGGCCTCTTACGGTCTCCAGAGCTCTTGGAGCCCGGGCTGTAAAGGGGCCATATGGTAGCTCCAGTCCCAGCTCTCGTTCAGTGCCAGGAGAGTACAGAACATTACACGTCCGTGCTGTTCCTCTCTCTGTACGTAGTAAACTCCCTCGAAGCTACGGGGGTCTAGGTATGAATAAATAGCGTGTACGTTTTTCCCACTGAAGGTGCAATTCTGTTGTAGCAAGACTGGTTCGTCTTTACTCCCGGCACTGCGAGTATTGTAACTAATCTCAGAAAGATGCTGCTTAAATGGCATTTTTCTGCCCTTCAATGCTCCTTTTGGGCCTTGGCCACACGCATCATTTCAGGAAAGATCACATCTGAGAGTATGGCTACAAGGATAGCATTATAACCTCTGAATTACACTGAGACAAAGGGGTATTATTATATACGTCTGCCACCCAGTCTGGCTTTGGTTTCATATCAGGCTCCACTAGTATTTTCAGCTCTGAAATTGCTCAGGTTGCAGAATGAAAAGGCATAAACCCAGCCTGTGCTGGCCTGAAGAGCTATTTATTATCCTTCTGTTCGTTCCTGTATTCGCAGGTAATAAGGATGAAAAGTCATCTCTAAGATGATCCTCTCTGGTTCTCACAAAAGGCCACGGAATGTCACCAAGTGACTACCGCGTCCAACTTGCAGCTTCTCACAAAGTTTCAAAAGATGCTTGAATTCCCAAAACTGAATGAACCATAGGTTGTTCTAATGCTTATTTGCCTTCCTTATTAAAAATGCTGTGTGTCCTCAGCGTATGTGTGGCTTAAGCTTCCAGTACTGGAAGTATACTTGCAAGTATTTACAGTTCACTCTAGTTAGGTAAATCAGTCATGCAGTATTCTCTGTCCTTTCAGATCAGACAAATTATATGACTAATCAATAAGCTTGAATTATGTCATATGGAAACTGAATACGCAATTTGAAACTGCGTTAAACAATACTCACGCTTCATTTTTGTGAGAATACAGACCACCAAGCTCAGTTCCTCAAACATTCATAGGAAGTAAACACAGAAGTGTAATAAACAAAGTCAAGCCCAAATTCTCTTTGCTTGATACAAATCTTATAGGAATTGTTTCTATTTTTAGTTCACTTGTAATTCTATGTGACCACACATGCACAAGAATGAATACTACTTTTTACACCTGGGTCTATAGCAAAATATAACCTTGCCATCATCACGCACCAGAAGCCCTGGATTTAAAGAATTAGGAGCTCGGAGTAGGTGAGGAGACTGCGTCGGCGAGGTCCCGCCACGGAAGCGTGGCTTTGCTTCTCGCGTTGTGCCAAACCCCGGTACGTTTTCCTGGGCTGGCCAACAAGAGGCACGTGCCCACGGTGCTGTGAGCCCGGGAACACCGTGTCAGCGGGGCTGCCAGCGGAAGGTCAGTGAAAATCTCCCCTTTTTCTCTTTTAACTAAAGGATTGACTTAGCCTTAAGGCCTAGAACAGTGGTGTTGTCCGTCATATTTTCTAAGTACACCAGGCTCAACTCTCTACAGCTGCCCAAGAGAGAGGTAAGAGTATTTATGGGGGTGACCCATAAGAATTCAAGCTAATTTAAAGGCATACATCTTGGATGAGGAGGAATGGATAGTTTGGTTAGTGTCTCCTCCCCCCACCACCTCCCTTAGTATAATGGCAAGAGAATTTTTTAAGTTTTTGTTACCTATTTTCCTTCTTATTTTATAATCCTCTTTAAAATATTGCCACTAATGCTTCTTCCCCTCCTGCTTTTTTCTGGCAACGAGTGTTGATCCCAGCCCTGCCACCAGCCCGTTTGCCGCATTTCCATGGTGTGCAAACCATCAGTGCTTTCCATGGCATCCGTGAAAATGTCATCAAGGATGTTTGCACAGCTGTGAGAATAGGGGCTGTTGCGGGGCCGTGTTTTAGTGCTGGCAGCTGGAAAGTGCGGCAGACCCACACGAGAACCGTGAGGGATTTGCATTATCTTGCAGAAGCCCCCAGTCACCTGCATCTATCGAGGGCTCCTTCTGCGTGAGGACAAACTTCCTTGAGGCTACACAAAGTGCTTAAACAGCTTGGAGCAAGAACCATCCAGAATAGACAGTGCGGGTTCAGCATAACACCACAGTGGACTTACACACACTTTCGGTCCTTCAACTTGGCAAGGTTTTTAAGGACAAAGAGGAGGAAGGGCTTTCCATCTCACGTGCAGCTTTCTGGCATCCTGCGGCATCACCCCAAACCCCCAGGAAGAGTGGAGTAAGCCACCATCTTCCCCCCCCTGTGGACCTTCCCCTGCCCCAGAAATGCCTCCGTCACGCAGAGAGCCCTGGCACTACCTCTGGAGAGCCATGGCTGGTGGAGTAAGTGTTGTCTAGTGCCCAGCTTGGACCTCCAAGGACGTGAGCCCTTTGTGTCTCACCAGCTTCCTGCCTGGCACCCCCAGCACCCGACACTTGTACCTTGGAGCGCTGCCGGAAACATCTGCCCTGTTTCCAAGTTGAGAAATATTTTCTGAAACACTAAACAAGTATCTCACTGACAACAGGAATGAACCACCAGCCCCGAGACAGCCTTTGCTCCCTGTACATGACTTGTTTTCCCTAGGTGAAAAGCAGGAAAAATAACACCTACTTCTCAGGACAATAATTAGCTATTTTCATGGAAGGGTGCTTACGGTGTAGTGAAAGTAAAAATTAATATTAACGGCAGCAGTAAACTGCTTGCTCTCTCTCATCTCAAACTTTACAAATGGTCATTTCCTAAACCAATGCACAACTGAATTTTGATTCAAAAACCAGGCAATAAAAATACTAACAGTCATTTTACCTACTTTGTTTACTACTTTTGTCAGGCAAGTTAATATCTCTTTTAAGTACGTTTTTACCTCTGGCAAATTTATCAGACCTTGAAATGTGGTTTTCAAAAACGGATATTACACATTAACACCAATCTAATATGTACGATCATTACAGAAACAATTCAAGCAAAGCATATTGATTTTTTTTCATCAACAGCAGTAACATTGACGCGTAACACACACAAGTTCTCGCACACGTACATATATGTATACGTGTTCTCGTAAATCAACACAGGCACGGTATTACGGGAAGAATATGGTTGAAGCCACGGCGTTGATAGGCGTAGGATTTTGCAATTCACATATGCTTTCATTTTGGTCACGTAACCATGTTTCAGAAGAGTAAGCTTTTTGTATATTTTGTAAAAGTAGCTTTAAGATAGACGATAAATGGAAATAACCCATTAATCAGATTGTCAATGAAAATTCTGAGAATTAAATTACAAATCCTGGACAAATTTAGTCATCAATTTCTCAAAACATCTTTGGCATGCAAAGCTGGCGATCTTTGTGAGGTCTAAAAGGTTGATTTCTTAAGTTTCTTAAAAGCAGAAACAACACTTGTCATACACAGTTTCAATCAGGCTTTTCTTTCTGTTTTCTAATTTCATTTCATCCTACTTTAACATGGCATTTTCCACCTCCCTCAGATCTTCCCACAGAATCAGTCAGGCAGAAGAAACACTTGAGTAGCTTGTGCAAGCACGATGCCTGAGATGGTCACAGTACTGTGTCCTGGACACATTAACCAATGTTGCAGAGAAAAAAATAAGGAGAATTTTCAGATTGTGGTGAAGCTTAACATTAATCCAAACTGTATGACAGAAGCCTGCTTTCAAAACCATGCATTATCTGCTACCGAGTACGGTGAACCCAAATAAGAACAGCAAAAAAGAAAACCAAAACAGCTCCTAGATTTTACTTTCCACTTGGGCTGACATCAGTGAAATGAACAGCCTTTTTGCTTCAGTAGTTGCATTTCTTTTGGGGTCATCTTTTGCTCAGCAGGAGTGGACAAGGATGCATTGGGATTTATAGGGCTTTTAATTTTTATTCCTTAATGTTTCTATTTTCTTGTTCAAATATATTTATATTTATTGTTTTGAAACATAGCTTCCCAGTTCAGTCTCATGTTAGTTTCCCAAAGTAAATGCAATTTATATGTTGAGGTGAAAGAAAATACATAAAGAAAGAATGAAAGTAGTGACATTTTTCATATTTCAGACAAGAGCAAAATCTTTACCCAACTTGAAATATTTTCCATGCTTGCTTTAAAATCCATAAAATGAGCAACTGCTCATCAACTTCAGAGTTATATATGCAAAATCTCCTGCACACAAGTCAGGGCCAATGCACGACTGAAGATTTCTAAGCATTTGTTAAATTTCCCACTCTGCAAGTGCCAAAGGATTGAAGAGTGAAAACGAGCAAGCGAAGACAAGGTTCCAAGTCACTAAACTGTAGAGATGTCGCAATCCTTTTTGGAGGGAGATGCTGCAGTTGCACTGTAGTGAGGAGAAATCTCAGTTGGCTTTACAGCCAACACAGGATGTCAGACTTTTAACAGGAAGAAAACGGCAAAGAGAAGTTCATAGGAAGAGAAAAAGAATAAGCAGCTCTACAAACAGAGCACAAACATTTACACCGGTACTGCTCAGCTACCTGAAACTGAGCATCAGCTGCTGAATTTACATTGTGCAGGTAGTCTATTGACTTGATATGTGCTTTAATAAAAGAGGATCCAATATGGACGGAAGTTATCTTCTGAATAAGACACGGAAACTTTAGCTATTGAGGTAAACATACAGACGGTGGCTTCCTGTGCACATAAGAGTGCTTAGTTAGACTGAAACTCTGACTAAACAGATTTAGTCAGCGGAGTCAGCTCGTAAGAGTAGATGAGGTTCCTATGTGTTAAAATGCAAACTCTTATCAAACACTATAAACACTAGTGGGCAAATAAGACCCTTGTTGTTTCTTACTTAACATCAGTTAAAACCCATGCAGTGATCAAACAGCAGGTTCCAGGAATCTTTTTGTTTGGTTGCTTTTTTGTTCATGGGGAGTTTGAACCTATTCTTTAAGACATTTTGTGATCTGTCTGTAATTACATAAATGTCATTTCAGTTTTGCTAGAATTCAATATTAAAAAGGCAAATATACTGCACACTTGACCAATTATGCACTAAGCAATGTCCTTCAGGTACCTTCAATGAGTGATAAGCCAGGTAACAAAGTTAGCCTTACGCTTTCAAAACGCTAACCAGCCCTTAACCAAATAACTCTCCGGTCCCCCCCCGCAGCATTACCATTTGCGGTTCATAGATGAGGAAAGCAAGGCACAGAAATGTAACGGAGCTGCCAGAGGCCATGTAGTGATTCAGCAGCATGGAGAGATCTGAAGGTCAGAAGCTCCTGATTTCTTCACCCGACCATTGCCTTTTTATGTTGCATTTGTCTTTGGTTCAGTTGCTTATCTGGGTGGGAGTCTTTGTTAGCGCTGAACTGTTGCTGTGCTCCTAAATTTAAGCATTTATTTTAAAAAGCCTAACTTCAGAGTGGAGGCAATCTTCCAGCAGAGCTAAAATTATAAATTTCTAGACCTCATAAGGTCTTTACCTTCACGATTTCCATACTTCTGCACCCCCAATCAAGATTCAGAAGACGTACTGGGAACATGCAGAGGGGCTGACGCAGCTGTAAGAGGGCTAGACCAAAGGTCACCAGAAGTACCTTTCCCCATCCCACGGAGTCTGCAGCACAATCTGGATTTGGATTTTTTAATGTTTTTTTCTGAAATACTGACCTAAATATTGCATTCGCTCCATTTATCCCAAAACTTGTCAAAGGATTCTGCTTAGAAAAAGAGAAATACTATATTGTAATGAGTAAACATTCAATCTCTCTGTGTTGCACCATTCAAAAACTCTGCAAACAGATAGAACAATTTTCCTTTTTTCTAGCACAGTCCTCATCCCTGATCCGTATCTATTCACGGCATACACCAAAAGCCTTTCACTGGCAATAACAAGCTTCACTGACATGCAATTTTTACAGCTGTTACAAACAAAAAAAAAAGAAGAAAATTCTGGTGTCCCTTTACTTAACAAATTCCCCAAAGTATGATTTTGTTAGTGCTAATACATAAATCTGTGTTCGTAAACACAGATTTAAAATAAAGGTGTAATTTATGTAGCACGATACTAGTTTTCACCCCTGCAGTGGCACTGTTAAAAAGAGATACTTCATAATAGCAGTAAGAATAACAGAGTATTTTGGACACAAAGTAAAAAATAAGAGGAAACTGGAAGAGAAAAGGATGTCAAGAAGAGTGACTTTCTTTCTAAACTATTTCTACTGTGTCCACATGTCAGTGTGCCTTCGCCAGCTTCCCACGGTAAGCAAGAAAAAGCCAAAAAGTAGGAGCAAACATCATCTCCCAGTTCCAGGCTTCCTCCCTGAACTTCCTGGCTTCTGTGAGTTTATGTCAATACCTTGATAATAATTCTGATTTACATAAGCTAAAATCTGATGGTTTCATAATATTCTCAAATGTAGGATTTTTACAATAATCATGTCATTACAAGTATCCCTGTATTTTCTAGAGTTATTTTTGCGTCTTAAAATATACAAGGGAATGTGGCGCTCTCTAAACACAGTGTCTTAAATTATGCCACATTGAGCTAGAAATGCTTACAAGGTTACTCAAAAATCTTTATTCTACACAGCAAAAAGAATGGTTGTTAGCAAAAGAAGTGGACAAATTTGGATGTAAATCTCACACGTGGACGTCCTTCCAGCGCACTCTGAGATTACAGCTGATTTCAGCAACCGATGCACTGTACCTGCGTGGCATCCTCTCCGACATTACTGAAATTCCAATTGTATTTTCTTTCCACCCCTTGAAAGAGGTAAAATCACATGTATCCCAGCTGCTACGAAACACTAACGCGTAGATAATAATTACTAAATATTACCAAGGAGGCTGATAGATTTATTGTTTTTTACTCATATATATGACTGGGCATTATGGGGTTTTTTGCAGGAAAATTGCCGCTCATAACAAAGCAGCAGTCTTCCAAACACCACTTACACATCAGCGCATTCCAGTCTATTTTCCTCTTATCCTCCTCATCTCACAAAATCCAAAAACCAAGCAAGAACATATTTCATTTCACTGCTTCGGTAGCAAAATGGACCAGGAGCTCTACAAGTCTCATCAGTTTCCAGTTCCTCTCGCACATGAAATTTATATTTCTCAGTGTCAGTGTCCTCAGAAGAAGAGTGAACACAGCATTCAGAATCATTAGTCATCTTTCATGCTCTGGAGGTCCTTCTCGACCAATTTAGTAAAGAACAATGCTGCGCAAAAGAGACAGGATGGCTGCTAATGACAGGCAACAGTTCAATATTTTATGCCACCTTAAAAAAGTTTCAGTAACTGAAGGTGTTCTCACATTAATTCTTTGCATCAATTATTGACAGAGAATTTAATTTAAAGGCAACTAGTCAGTAACCTAGGGGTACTGTTTTAAATAATTTATAATTGCTGCATGGGTGTAATCATATTGCTATTGATTAAGATCCAGTCACTTCTACCAGTCCAGCATGTCTTATGCTAATTAATTTTAGTGATATCACCTTTTTAACTCTGTATTCCCTGGTAACAGGAACTCATTATTAAAAAATAATTTAATCAGGAGCAATCTTTTAAAGTTTATTTGATTAGTACTTGCTAGGCCATTGAAAAAGCGGATTTAAATGAAAGCAGAATTAGAAACTGAAGAAGGCTAAAGGCAGTCTGATAATTTCAAGAGAAAAGCAAGGATGCTTTAAAGAACTAAGATTTTGATTAGATATGGGAAAGAAGATTAAGACAGAGTTATCATCATTGCCCCTTGATCCTGAAGTTGTTATATGCATTAACTCCTGTTTAAATCAATAGAAATTTTGAAGCTCAGTACCTTTCGAGTGAATTGCAATTCTCAGCATGGCCAGCCTAGGACCAGACCCTCTTAACAACCCAATAAAACACAATATAATGTTTCAAGACAAGAATGGAAAGCCCTTCACAGCGTACCCATGTCTTGTCTTGCATATCAGTCCTCAGTAGAGGCTGACTCTTGCCTTCATCCCATCCACAATGGCAGATTCCAGTACCTACTGGAAGCACTTTCTCCACTTTTTCAGGCTGCTCTCAAGTTTGGAAAGTCCTTCCTCATACCTACAGAGAACTACCTTCCTTTCAATCTAAATCCCTCTTAGAAATTCCCCTTTGCTGGCACATCAACAAAAGGAATATTTAGGCTACCGGTACTTGATGAAACCTGCTGGCCATGCTGATTTATCTACCATTGTATTGTTGCTTCTTTGTGCTCTACTGGCTACTTAGTGCATCGGTGGTCTCCTGTCACACACACGGACTCCAGATCGGGAACTGCCTCTTTACTCTGCGTGTGCACCTACATGGTGCTTAGTGAAGCAAAAATGACCTGATCCTTAGGTGTTGCAGGAATAGCAGCAATAATAATTTAGCAAAGCCACCTCAAAGCGTGGGAGTACATGTTTAGTTCTCCAAAGTCTGTCAGTAGACATCCCATTCATGGACTTCAGTTATTTTCATTAGGTCCAGAATACTCCCTTTTTGGTGTTACTAACAACTGATGATAAATGCTTCCTGCACATGTAAGGCTTCAGCTACAAACGGCAATTTGAAAACACAGAGACTTCAAGGGTATAGTCTTAACACTTTCTTGTGGAGTCTGGTGAACCCATTCTAGGTTTTTCCATGACGGCTTCAACAAACTTTACAGGCAGCTTAAAACTGCAATGGAAGCAAGACAGACATGTGAACAGTCAATGCTAAGGGAAACAAAACCTTTCTGAAAGCAGCTTTTGTCTCTACTTTGTCTCCAGTTAAAGACAGTGGTAAGGGTGCTACTGACTCAACAAGAGAAGGATCTGAGAAAGTCTTCCCTAATAAGCACAGATGTTTGGAAAGAGAGTTAATACAGGGATAAAAGTCCAGCATGGAAAGGAAGAAACTGGAACACGAGGAGGAGGTAATACTTGAGTTAAAAGCACGAAAGGGGGCCTATTCCTGAGCTTTTGGAGTCTTTCCATTGAGATTAGGGTGCTGGATGACAGCATGAACGGACAGGACGTGGTAGATATCCAGTATCAACAGACAATGAGTATACAATGAGTATACGCAGAAAATGAGTATAATCATATCATATATTTGACTTCAGTGAAGTCAAAACATTTAGCCTATAAGTAAAATGACAAACCCTGTAATTTGAACTTGACACATGCTGGGAACAAACATCCACAAACTAATGCCGCAAAGGACATGCAATCTTTGTCCCTGAAGACACCATTATGTAAATTAAATTGAATCTAGTCCACTTTGAGGTTTGCAATCAAATGGGTATTTTTAATATCAATAAAAATTGAGCTTTCCCCAGAGAATCCAAATCAAGCTGCTTTCGCAGAACAAAAGCAAAATGCTGAAACATATATGCTTTTAAGATAACTCAATGAATGTAAAATTGTTAGCAAAACCAGTACATTCAAATCTACTCTGACAAACAAGCTGTGAGGAAGAGTAAACTGATCTGACATTTGTATTCTCCCAGAATAAAGAAACAGGAAGTTTGGGGACAGCACGGAACACCTGGGTACTGGGGGGCCATCGCTCCGGGAGGCACCAGCCACCCTCCACACCCAGCGCTCACTTTACACCCTTGGGGAAAAAGACCCAAAAGCGAAACAACAAGGACTGCCTAGGATTTATTCTGGTTGCGTGGCAGGAAACAGCGGTACAAGATGGTGTCAGTGGCTGTTGTCTGTCAGACCTATGATTTTCATATCTAAAGTCTCTAGTATAAATCTATTGCACACAAGTACTAAATAAATGTAATATGCCATTAAAAATAAAGGAAACACCAAAACAATAATTAAGCAAGCATGCTTTGTTTTTTATTAACAAAATTGATGGCCCATGGATCAACCTCATTGCTAATCTACCTTGAATAATGGCTTTGTTAACGAAACTGCAACTGCAAAAGGTTGTGTTTGGCAGTCACACCTGGTAGTATGAGACTATATTTCAAACAGTTTGGGGAAAAAAAAAAACCTATTAAATTTACTGAATACCTTGGCTAGGGTTAAGTATTTTATGCAGGCATCAGCATCTTTAAGGAGTTCACCTTTTAAAAGGAGCAGGTTTTTTGTTGTAAATGGCACTGACACTACAACAAGAAAGTTCATTTCACAAAGATGATTCATTAAGAAATAAAATATTCATGGCTGACAGCTTGAAGGATCGCCATACAGTTTTATTCTAATGCACCTGTCCTCTTTGTCAAGTCCAATATGGGATGTCATGTCGCCAAAGTTTTATTTAGAAATTGTTTGTCAGAGTGAGCTTTCTAATGTGAATGAAAAATTCATTCCCTCATTAAGAAGATTTTCCATGAAATGTCTAGGATTTTCAATGAACACCAGGACATGAACCAATTACTGTTAAACACTTAAAGAGACAGTGTCCTAGCTCACTCAGCAAAACCCTTAATGCACAAGTATATGGAAAGAACTCAATATCTATCAGGAGAACGCAAATGAAATATCAGTTTTATTTTGGTTTATGTGCTACTTCCTTCTTTCCACTTTCTTTCTTTTCTCTTATCTTTTTTCTTTTTTCAGTGACAGATGAAAAACGGTGAAGTTTGAGAGGTCTTAGTCAAATGCAAATACTGGATACCAAGTATTTGTATATGACTTGAAGGACAAAAACGTGGCATAAATTTACAAAGGCCCCTATCGATTAGCCAAACAGATACGTACATGTAAAGCTGACAACAACATTTATTTGTGCTTCTTTATTTATTTGCTGAAGTCCTCTTCATTCCCTTTTTGTCTTTTCCTGAAAGCTCACCTGCGTCAACTAAGACAGCACCTGCCTCAAGCCCCGAACCTGGAGAATCACAGGACCGGCACACGGCAAAGAAATAGGCACCACCAAATCACTTTCTAAGGTGTAATTTTTCTTTAAATCTCATGGGACTCCCTAAGAAAGTTGAAAAGCTGACTGCATTCATTTAGGCAATGATCTATGTCCCGTACACTTTATTTTTTTCTTAAAGGAATTTCACCGGGACTGAGATGTTCCCTATGAGCAGGTCTCCACAGACACGCACTCTTCTCACACAGAATTTTTCCCTTGTGGAAAATAACTTAGCTACTCATTCCAGACTTCAGGCTGTCAGACAGCCCACCTGGAGCAGAAGCTGGGCTGCTGGATATCTGGAAACCTGAGACACCTTATACCTGGTCTGATCTCTTCCCTGTGTACCAGCACCTGGCACCAACACGCTCCGGACCTCCCCACCCCACGGTGCAGGTGGTCCATGTACATGCAGCGAGTCTGATACCTCCTGATTCACAGCTCGCCCACCACCCATTGGTACCACCACTCCTGAAGGAGCCGAGCTTTGCTAAAGGCTATAAAAAAAATATGGGTCAGTGTTGAGGCTCTCCAAATACAGGTCAGGAGTGTGTCTGCAGGGACATCCTTGGTCTCTCCTTGCCTCCCAAGCAGGCAGAGGTGGCAGGATGACCTCTCCCTCTAGACTAGGGTGGGTACCCAACACCTACCCATGCTGGGTTGCCTTGGCTCACACTTCATCTCACTCTGCAGCCCACAGCATGGAACTCACAGAGTTTACACACGATCTTTCTCTCTTGGGTACAAAATCGCAATGCTTAGTAAAAAAACCTCTAATTTTTCAGTAATTCAAACAAGTAGATTTTTTTTTTTTCTAATAAATGTTAGTAGCAATTGGAAATGTTGTAAAGTCATGCCATGTAGATTAACCCTGTTAACGGCAAGCAGATATCTCAAAATAGTGGTCTATCACACTATTCCAGCCATCCAAATCCCCCACTTTAAAGAATTCTGAAAAAATCTGAGGTTTATGTATATTAGGGTTCAGTCTGAATCTGCATGCGTAGCTAACTTTCCCTTCCTCGCACCTCCAGGAATTTTTCTATGTAATCTATATTTTAGAAAGTACAGCCCGTTAACTTTGTGCAATGCTACCCATAATTACTTTCACTGGGAAAATGGTCAAGGACTATTTACATTCTTTTAAATTTGTAAGTTTTGTTCTAGACTACTGTAGGAGATATTTCAACAGATGAAGAAGTATTTTCTTAGCAAATCAATATTAATTTATCCAATTGTTATGGTCTCAAGAGCCAAAGCGTGTTCTTGTGCTGAGAGGAAAGTGTTTATTCTTAGTAGAAGTCATTCAAATATTTATAAGACTAGATAATTTAGAAGAGAAAATACAGATGGGCAGGAGGCAACACCAAGTCATGTTTTTTTAGCCACCCTTTCACTTATTAAAGGCAAGAAGTCTAAAAGGGCAGATAGTGCGATCACTACCTTCCTCATGCAATTTTCAGCCAAAATTAAGTTCAGTTTATTTTTTATCTTGAAGAAGCGATGCAGCTAGGGCCGCAGAAACAAGTCCATATAGTAACAGAGAGTTTATATTCTTCCTTGACTAAAATTTTTCAAGATGTTATGGAAAACTTCCTATCAAAGCTGCGTATTTTTTACATATAAAAAATATAAAAATATATATAGGCATATACATATATCAGTTTATGTTCCATAATGCATAATAAAAAGCCACTTTCTTTAATGGTAACGTCTAAGCCTAAGCAAGTTGAAGCCAAATGTTAAGATCATTCTGCCATGTAATAACACTGTATGAACCAATCATCCTTATTTACCCGAGTCCTTATAGCCTGTATTCTACTTCACATAGGTGAATAATTCAAAGCAAAAGCCAGAGGAGATCATTAATAGTTTTGTCATCTGCAAAGGTCACCCAGTTGTGCATCACAATTATGTAATCATAATTGCAAGGCATTATTATTATAAACATGTGAAGAAAAGGAGCCAATACTCTTAGTTTCAAAATTTGTCTTGAAAACCTCTTTCTCATCCTTTTATTTACAAGGCATACTTAGAAACTGCAACTATTTTAGTCCTTGCAATCTGATAGTGCTTTTTCCTTGAAGTAAGAATAGAACATGCCTTCCAGCTACCATTCTTTTTTAAACACCAATTGTACTATAAGGTACAATAAATTATTGCCATAACCTTTCACCCCTCTAGACCTAAGTTCAAATATAACTGATGGTAGAAAGAAAATGAGTTTGTTATCTTAAGCTTAATCACATCAGACACAGAAAGTCTCACGAGCAACCCAACTGAGGTGCTCGGCATTTGGCAGCCTTGTTTCCCCTGTTCACACCAAAGGCTCCCCAAAAGCCCACCCACAAATCATAACTAACGAACTCCGGCCCTGATTTAGCAACACGGATTAGATGTGGAACCCTACCTGCGTGCGTGGCCCACTACAAGCGGTGGGATTATGCAGGCATGTTAACGTATATGCCTGCTGAAGTGCTGGCAGAACCGAGGGTCTCAGTGGTCAGGAAAGACTTATGGCACTAGAGAAGCCACTACGGCATTAAACTCTCTGTAGAACACAGCAACTTGTCCTTGCCCACTAGTACAACGTTTTGAAAGTGTACTAGTTTTTTAAAGGGCAAATTAGGAGTTCTGGGGCTCTTAGAAGTAGCAAACACAGAAAATCAATTAAACTAACATGTGAAGCTTAAATATATCACATTGTAAACTCATATTTTATGCCTCCACTTTAAGTGCACTTAGATGATCTCCTGGAGGAATTCAAAAAGTGTTATCTTATTTTGTGCCCAAAACCAGAAAAAGAGCTCCACTGGGCTTGCCAGGCTGTTAAAATTAAAATAGCTGTTTGAGCACAGCATAATATATGAGATGTTTAAGGCGTTTTCCCCTAGAATTTTGGTTTATCTTCTTTAGTTAATTTTCTGAGATAAAATCCAGTTATAAATAACCTGGAGGCACTCTCAGTCTGCTGCTTGTGGGATGGCAAATCTTTAATAGCCAGAAATTCTGCCTCTTAGAGATCTCTGGGGGGAATAATAGTACTTTGAAAATTATCTAAAGGAAAATAAGCAAAAAGCATTATAAAAATTATAAAAACCTGTTATTATGCAGGGTTATACTATACTTATAAGCTAATGAACTATCACCAACAGGCTTTTTTCCTTCCCTTTTAAATACAAACAAAAATATTCATTGACTATAATCAATACAAACTGCTGATTTTCACCAAAATTGATTACCTAAGACTTACAAGTACATACCAAAAAAATTTCTGCAGGATAAACCCCCACAGACATGTGCCAGACCAATAAAGAGAAATAAAATCTAACAATTAAAACAGATGTGTCTAAAGAATTGAAGCAGAACTGCCCAGGACTTTTACTTCTCAGTATTCTAGAATCAAGGCTATAGCCTGACAGCATGTAAAACAACTGAAATATGAAATTAATACTTTCTCTCAACCAAAGACTACAATAACAATATCCTGGCTGTCATCCGTTGACTATGTATATAATTACCACAGTGCCTACTACTAGAAAAGTAGGAGGCAATTCAAAACAAAAATTGAGTCTGTCAGACTAGATACTGTAAGATTTATTCTTGTCAAAGATCTGTAGGCCACAAATAATAATTGAAGTTCAAGCAGTTTTTTTTAAAAAAAGAAAAAAAAGTTTGTGGAATATAAGAGCAGTCTTTTTCTTTTTTTTCAAAGGTCTAAAACTGCTATAGAAATCTGCAAGTCAATCACTTTGTCACCATTAGCAAGGTAAACAGTTGAAAGCCATTCTGACAGGCAAGGCAGAAAGAAACACATACTTGTAGCATGATAGAAAATAACTGGGAGAGATTTAGAAAGGAAAAATCTGCCTAACTACTCTCCTTGACTTTTCTGAGGTTACAGAGAAGGTTGATGATGGTAGTGCAAATGGCATAATTTATTTGGGTTTTCAGAGTGCCGGCAATGAAATTTAATGTATGAGAGGTAAGAGCTACGGGGACGGACAAAAGACCTAAATTTAAGTATCAAGAGAGAAAAGAAAGAGAAAAAAGAAAAAAGAAAAAAGAAAAAAGAAGAAAAAGAGATGGTTAGTAAGAGGGAATTACCTCCACTGGCAAAACCCAAATCTTATCTTGTGCAGATAACATCAATTTGACTTGTTACTTTTAACTCAATACAAATGATTAGACAAGTGAAAAATAAAGAATGCTAAACTAGAGACAATCAGAGCAAACACTTTCCCACAGGGAGAGTAACAAAAGCCTAAAAAGACTGGCAAAGCATATTTGTTGTCACTGTCCTGAAGGAAAAAAACCACAATTTACTAGGTACCTCACATTGTTAAAATGCTACAAACCCTGATGATTATAGTCCTAGTTGTCTTCACTCATACTTCTCAATTTAGAATGACAGAGAGGAGTATTTTTTTCCAAATGCCCTTTTCCTCACTTAAAATGTAATGAAACAATACCGAACCTTTGATATACACACTTTTAGAGATACCTTAAAAACTCCACTGAAGACATCATATTTGACAGGGAGAGTTTCTAATGCTATGGAATGCTGAGATTTGCAAAATCCAACATGCATTTGCTTTTCATTGATATTAAGCTCTCATTTATTAACTTCATTCAATTCTGTGGAACTCATAGAGTTGTAAAAGCTTTCCGTTAAACTTCTTTCTCCCTAGGATTTTCAGAATTTCAGTGTAAGCTGCCTGCAGGTCTTTTTTGCACACAGAGCAGTGTCACAAGCCTTTAAGCAACAGTTCAGACATTCCCCCAAAATACTCATTAGATATTGCTCACACAAAATTCAGATGAAGCACTTCCACTACATTTTTCAATTATTCATAATCTACACCATTACCTAAAATTGGTACTAGGAAATCCATTGCCAGCAATGCCTGTGTTCGCACGTGTGCATGTCAGAGATGCGTTTTTATGCTGATGCCTCCAAGATCACAAAGTAAACATTATGACTTCTCCCTTGGACAATGAAACAAACATACAAACATCCGCTTATTCAATGGAAACATATAGTATTCTGAATTACCAAAATCAACCCAACTTTGAATGATTCTGTCAACAGGAGGAGAAGTTTCTGTGAACGATGGGACTGTACTTTGGAGATATGTAATCTGGGCTGCCTATCTCTCAATGCTCCTTTACCTCCATAACAACTTTAGATGCATAAATAAAATCTAGGACATTCCATTTATATTTTTAACTTCAAACCAGGCATGAGAGAAAGCATTTTGCTGAATGTCAAACTCACACAAATATTATGCATTAAAAATGTAGTTGCAAGACCATTTTTTGAGGTTTCAGTTCCATTAATCACGTTGCCTCTAGTGGGGATCGCTGGATTTCACTCTAAATAGTTTGTATCCATGCAGCACAGTCTACAGTTGCCTTTCCAGTTTTTCCCCTGCCTCCTCACCACTACTGAAAAAAAAAAGGGTGGCTATTCACACCAGCAAGGATGAAGGCTGACTGCGAAGGCTTGCAGAGCTCTTATGACACTCAGCAACCAGGCAACAAAATGGCAGATGAAATTAAATGTTGATGAATGTCAAGTGATGCACATGGGGAAAAAACAAAGGCAACTTCACGTGCCTGCACTGAGCTTGTTCTTCGGATGCAAGAGCAAGATCTTGGGCTCGTAACACAGTGCTATGAGAACATCGGCTCAGTGCTCAGTAGCAATTAGAAACAGGAAGCTGGGAATTATTATGAAAAGGAATAGAGAAGAAAATAAAAGACACAATTATATCAGTGTACAACTTGATGATCTGTGTGCGTCTTGAAAACTGTGTGAAGTTCTGGTACCCTCATCTTGAAAAATTATCACAGCACTGGAAAGCTACAGAGAAGGGCAAAAAAAGATGATCATTGCTATGGAATAACTTCTGTACACAATTAAATTTGGGATCTTCTTCCTCACAAAGAGAGAACTGAGCAGAGACATGCTCATGGTCTACAAAACGATGAGCAGCTTGGAGAGGGTGGACAGAGATGGGCTGCCCTGTTCAGTAGAGGAGCTGGGTGCCATCAGACAGCACTAGCAGGTTCCAGGCTCAAAACAAGAAAAATCAGTCACTGAATTTTTTATGCAGTATGAAGTTAAGCTGTTAAATCCCTCCCACAGGACACTGTGGATGCTAAAATTTTATGAGTAAAAACTTGACGGATTAGTGTAAGTTACTACAGGCTGGGAGAGATTTTGGGGAAAATTCTCTATTGTTTGCTGATTCTCCTTCTCTTTCTATGGCTTCTGCTGTTGTCATTTGTCAGAGCAAGTATACTAGACTGGTTTGAACTCTGGTCTGACCCTGCACAGGCATTTTTTATGAAGAACTGCCGCACATGAAACGCATCATTAAAAGAAAAGGGGAGCTATCGGATTGAAAGGTGGGCGGAAGACCGTAACGTGCTGAATAACCCTGAAGAGTGGCTCAAACATATACTTTTCCTTGGAAGATTTATAAATAAGCATGACTGTCTATATGCTATCAATAGCACATAACAAAAAGCCAGGCCAGCCTTTTCATTTGTAATATCCTCCTTTTCTTCTTTTCCCAGTTCTGGGCTAACTAAGTTTGATTTAAAAACTAACTGCCCGCAGGGATTGCACCCAGCTGCTGTCTTACACCTGCAGCAAAACACACACGGTTTCCCTGGGACAGACCCATCCTACAGGTAAATGGTGATGCTAAATCCCAGTTCTCTTTGCCGCATACCCCAAAGCACTGTGTGCTGCAACCGCTGAGAGTACCATACCCAAAATGATGGTTTCAGGCACTGGGGCACAGGCTCTGTCCTTTGTTACTTTATTGGAATAAACATAGTTTTATTGTTTTAACCACAAACGTATCAAATGTAACAGTTTAATACACTAATCATCCTGAGGAAGAAATGGAGATTGCAGACGGATGGCAAAACTAACCTGGGGGATCACTTACTTGTTCCAGGCTTTTGTTTCTGCACTTGCGTACAGCTCCTGTACACCGGTCATTCCAAATGGAAACCCCGTTCCCATCTCCTTTTCTCTTTTCTTCTAGCAAATGTGGGTGCAGCTGTTCCAGGGGACAACACAGCAGCACTCCTTGTTTAAAATGTACTCTCTTGATCAACAAAGGCAGTACAGTCAATGTTTTAGCCAAAACGACCAGATGACGCTACCAATGCTCGTCCTCCTCTGTGGGGAATCCTTTACTTCAATATAGTTACCCTGGGGGCGACTACACAGCTCTGGTGCCTCCCCTTCGAGCAGAGCTACACCGTTGGCATCAGCATCCAGGGCTGGATATAGAGCTACAACCATCTCCCCCACAAAAACACTACCAGGAGGATGTAGTTAACAAGGGGAGCCCTCAGTTTAACAACGATCATCCTGTTGGAAAAGCACACAAACAACAAAACCCATCCCGCAAATATATTTCTTTGGGGATTTTGGGTTTCTTATTGATGTTCCCATTTTCCTCAATTAAAATCACCTTAGAGTGGATATACCCTGGTCTTTTTTTTTTTTTTTTTGTTAATCTAAAAAAAAAAAAAAAACAAAACAACCAACCAAAAAATTTTTCAGAAAAAAGAGAAAGAGGAAAAGAGAGGGACACTTCCATTCTTGAAAGGATTTTAAACCTGTGTTTGAATTGATTTTCAAAAGAGAGGGGCTTTAGTTATCCTCTGATCCCAGGTCTGGTTGAACGGTATTCAATACCACTCAGCACCATCTTTTCCTGAGGACTGTGTCTTGGTTTACTGCCAATGTCCTTGATCAGAGCACAGAAGCATTTACTTAGGAAAATAACATTAAATGGCAGCCCATGGCAACAATAACAGCTCTATCGCCAGAATACACTCGCAGAGGATGCATGGGTGGCTCGATGGCCCTGAACACTTAAGTACATTTTTTTCCTTTCAATTCCCTCTGGTACATTAATTTTTATTGATAGCTCATAGCTATGGCAAGTGGTCTTGGTTTTACTAACTTGCAGGACTGAAGAATATCACTGATGTGGAAAAAAACCCCAACATAACAACAAGCTGCCTGGCCACCGGACTGTGCGTTTGTATTTTTGAACCACGAGCCTTTATTAAATCAGAAGAGCAACTGTTCTTCCCTCCCCTACTTTATCTGCTCACCCGTTAATTTATTTTAAAGATGGAAAAACTATCATTTCTCAAATTTCACAGAAGTGTTAGTTGATTTGCTCTGCAGACCTGGGTATGAAGTGTAGTGGATCTGGGAAATGCACATGTTTTTTTCTTTCACAACCTAGTCTTAATGGGCCAGCTCAATCCGAAGGAAAAGTCTGTAAATGCATAATGTTACATGGAACTGTAAACCTCAACAAGTTGCAGGGAGAAAAAAACCCAATCATTACTTTCTTACAAAGAAATTTGATACTGCTTAATGTAGTTTCCTTTTTTCTGCCTGTATCTTTGTATGTATTACAAAGATGTGTCTGTGTCCAGCTTTATCTTAAAAACTCGATCTGGTAAAACGAAGCAGAAACAACAACTCATCTGATCATTAAATAGCTGATTTGTGATAAAGTGATGAGGAAAAAAAAATTACAGCATCCAAGTGCAGAGAGTTCTCACTGACCAGGTCTGCAATCCAGCGCTTCTAGAGCCCGTGCTGGAGGTTATCCCCTGAATTCTGCTGTTAATGGACCATGCTGAGGTTTGTTTGTTTTTTCCCACTGAAATCTGAGGGAACATTATGTTAATTCTGACTGAATGCAAGTTCTGTTACTTCTACATACGTGACATAAAAATGACCTTGCATTGTTAAACAGCAGCACAGCTGCGTATCGGTGGCAAGAAATCTGGAACATGCAGAAATTGCTGAGTCAAGTCTTTAAAAGTAACACACACATTAGTAATGCTAATGATACTTGAAAACAAGTGTTAAAAAAATCAGTGCATTAGAAATCTTCCATTACAAAACTGAGAGCTCTTATAAAAGGAGTATTCTTTCACTAAACATGAAATTAGCTCCGTCTTCATGTACGGGTTGTATTTTACTGTTCACTGAAACATCACTATATCCTACGATAAACCCTGCGCAGGCATGACAGAAAAGGGGTACAGAACAGAGCACAAAACATGCCTCCGCATACGCTCCGGGCTGAGACCTCACCCACAGTTTCTGTAGCGTATCAGCGAGTCATGTAGACTTCAGAGATGAAACACGCTGCCAGTATTCATCCCTGCGGGAAACTCCTGGCAACTACATACACCTCAGCACCACACCTACACAACGCATAGGGCACCTACTGGACATGCTTCAGTCCGCCCCTGAGGACGTTGCTGAACAAGCCAGAAGGAACAAATAATGACTGTAAAACATGCCTTTTCCCTCTGTTTTTGCTCCAGTCCAATCATTCAGCTTAGACTTACTTTAGCATTACTGCGTTGTGATGGGTACTTGCCTTTGGAGGCAATAGTAGTGCCACTGAGGCTTGGCTCCAACAGTGTCGGGAATCACCGCTAAACCATGTGGAGCCATAGCATGCTCCCCACTGCCGCCCAGTTGAATTAATCGCTAGTAATGGTCATCCCAGTGGCTCCAAAAGCACTGGAATATGTAGATGACTGCTGTAGAGATTGACTTCCTAAGCTGTGGTCTCAGCCTGCAGGTTCTGCAGGACAGACGTATCTCTTAACAAGCCTGGGCAGAGTTGCCAGCACAGCAGACACTCATCTCAAGAGTCTTTGACACCGCGCTGTACAATGAAATACCATTGACCATGATCGTATCTGAAAGACAGAAAATAAAACTACGACTGAAAATGGGGCTCATCTTCACTCCTAGAAAACAAAGGGAGTTTGGATCAGGTTGTTAAGGATTAGGCTAACGAAAATTATCTCATAAGCATCTTCTTTGCCAATTAAACAATGATTACACCGTGTGACATAGTAATGACATAAGCTACTCTACATTTTACAGCATATACGGTGAGTAGCGCTTGAAAGGAACGTCACGTTTGCGCAGACTCTGGGCACACTGGTACAGCATGGGATCATTCTAGGTCCAACTGCAGGAGATTGCTAAGGTCAAGGCTTTGTAGAAAATGAGAGATATAAGCTCCTTTAATTTAATAAGGCATCTAATTTTCATTTGTATACTCTCATCTTTGTTTTGCCTTTTTTCAACATTTGAATACTCTGAAAGGAGGTAATGAAACCCGACTAATCAGCATTTTCAGAAATGAATCTTATCTCCAGGAGCTCTTTGGGAAAAATGATTGAGGCACATGGTTTTTCTAGTTCTGATTAGGAATCTGCAATCAAAAATTATGTTTACATACAGAAACTTAAATATTATCAACAGCATTTAGCACTGCAGAATTGGCACTAATGATAAAAATGAAGTATGAGTGAATCACATTTTATATTTTTAATATTTAAAACAACAACAACAAATCTTTTCCCTTTTAACCACAAGAGCTATGACTTCCTGATGAAAATCCCAAAGGTATTTTCTTCTTCCCTGGAAGGCATATTTCCTTCTAATTAATTAGGGTGAAGGACTGAGGCAAAGTGAAAGGATAAAGTAGAACCTGACTGCTTTCTGCAGCTCTCGCTGCTCTTTATAAACTGCAGAGAGAAATTTCCCCTGTAAAACTATTCTGCTATGATTTCAGCGCCCGTTTCCAAACTAGGGTCCCAGTCCTTCACTCAGCAAGGTCTCTCAACAGAAGCAGTGACTGTATCTACGTTACCTCTGTACTGGCCAAACCCACGTGTTTTGGCATAGTAGGAAGGCTCAGAATGACTGTTCTGAGAACGGGCTCAGGACCGTACCTTTTACTGCCTGGACAAAAGCAAAATATTGATTAGGACTGCTTTTAATATACTTCCTAAACGAACGTTTGTTTTTCTTTCTTTTCCTTCAAGGCTTCCCAGTAGCTGAATTTTAGAAGCAGCTTACCAGCCCTGAAAATGTTCAGGCCTATATGTGAGGTTTTCTATTCATACGTGAGGAGAAATATATTTTAACTGAATTGAGAAACATCTTTTATAACAGTGAGAGATAAAGAGGGAAGAGAGAGATTGTTCTACAATCACATAAAAAGATCTTGGCGACCGTTTCTGCTGTACTTAGATTGAGTAAGAGATACAGCAGGTATTTTGTCATTTGTTTCCTGGGTTTTTGACTGGCTCTTGCAGTAAGGGAAGTGTTACCATAAACATCACTGAATTGCTACAGGAAATTTTATTGTCTGCCCGATTCACAAATTGAAATCGATCTTCATTCTACCAATACCAGTTTTGCCAAAGTTTCTGCAAAGTAGACGCAACAAAATACCGTAGCCTTTCGGGTTACTTCTGATTAAATTCATACCGTTTGTCTTGAAACAAAAGTTTTTTTTCTTTTTTTTTTTTTACCTGACTGCAACATATAATTTTAGTCAGCTAACACTAAATTAGACACCCACTCAGATTTATTATGATAAGAACATTCAGTAAGCTAATTTCAAGATGATGACTCCTATAAATTCTTATAATTTATTATTTAGTACTTTGGTTTTTAATCATTAAGTACGTGAAGACTTTGTAGGTCAAACCTGTATTAATGAAGACAGTAATCTATTTTTCAAACTCTCTGCTCCTCACCCACCTTTCAAATTGTAAATTAACAGAAATATCTTTAAACATATGTAGAAGAACAAAGGGAAAAAATTGGGAGTATTTGCAGCACCATTTAGCTAACCATTCCTGAGACCGTGTCTATTAAACCCATTTCCTCACAATTTTTGCAACTCTTACCAAAGGGAATGCTGAAATCAAACAAAACAAAAGATAGTCCTTAAATGAGCAATTTTAATAATCAGAACAGCAAAAATGAATTGAAATTATGCAAACATAAGCATTAAAGTTTTCATTAGATTGTTACATTAGCACAAATGAGGTCATTTAGAAGAACTTTCTCTTGCTGGCCACAGGTTTCTGAAACTTAAATATTAACCATATGAATTTTTTAAGAGGCAAGTAAAGATAGCAGAGCAGAACTTGTCCTCTCTCAAGCCCATTGCTGGAGTACAGCCTGCCTAAGGACTCTCTTATCCGGGCCGTCCTGGAGGGAGCTCCGCTGCCATACTGCCCTCTGACTATTTGAAATTATCATTCTGATTTTACCCATGCTGGTCCTCAGCACATACTGACCTTCTGCTTATTATGCTACATCTGTTTTTACATCTAATGTTTCATTGTCCTCTGTTCCCCGGTGCTTTTATCCCCCGTGGGACCTTTAATCCTTACAACAACATTGGACATTCTTTTCAGGAATCCATCGGGACCGAAAATCCAAATATATCGCACACAGTACGGCATATTAAACTATTCAAGAATGCTGTAAATCAGTTGAAATGTATTTTTAGGAAGAGCTTATATAACTTGCAGATCTCACACGCATGCATTTATCTTTCGTCCGCTGTTGCAAACTTAGCGACTCATTTGTTACTGGGAATAATAGTTGTGTCATTTCTTCGTGCAATTAATAAAGCTTCGTGTCATGTGTACCTAGTAAATGAAATTCACAACAGGAAACAAAGCACTGCAAACAAAATGCACTTGCTAGAGCTGAACCAGGTTACCAGTGGCTCACTGGTCTTTTCCTCTTGTAACCTTCCAACACAGGAACAAACATTTCTGGAAAATATTTAATACTGTGTATGTATGAAAATACAACATTGCAAAAATTTTTATTCATCCTGTAGATGGATTCCTCAACTGTCAAAAATAGATTTGGTTTTGGTGGAAATCATGTGAAAAAGAGTCTTGCCTTGACTCAGGTGTATGGAAAAGAACACGGAAGAATTCCAAAACAGGGATAAAGGATTTAAAAACTGGAATGCTTTAAGTCCTGACTGATGTAGCCATAGAATAAACCACTGGCAATCACCATATTATAACTATGACTAGAGCAACACACATTTCCTTGGTCCTCCATTATTTCCACAGTTATAAGCTCTGCCAAAAGGATAGCGCCTCGGGAGTGCTTTGGGGGGGTCACAAGGGACAGGAACGAAGGGTGGAAAACACGGAAGGAACTGGCTTGCGTTGTGGCCAGGAACAGAAATGAAAGGAATGGAAAACTGCAAGTCAGCATCTCTGTAAGTGTCCTAGGGCCGAGAGGTGTACACAAGCCACAGTCCAAATGGAGGTGAGGCAGTGGCACTGGTCACGTCCAGAGGATGGAAACAAGAACTAGGAGAAACAGAGCTAGTTCAAGGACTGAATTTTTCAGTTGTTAACCATTTCATGTTCAAGAAAGCAGCAGGAAAACACGTAAGAAAGCACATGTTAGCATAGTGCTGTCCTTGAATGTGTGCACCCTACCTCTCTGCTGGGTTCATCAGAGTAAGCGCAACGTACTGTAGCAAGGGTGGAGGTTTCGGAACCAGACCGGGTCCACCACCCATCTCAGCGTGAACATGCACCAGGGGCATTCATCCACACAGACTGCCTGGAGGAAATCTTAGTTAACTCACTGCCTCCCCAAAGAGCCAATTCAGGAATCACCATAGACTCAAATACTTCCGAAAACTCCAAATCTGCCCTGAATGTCATCCCATCTCACTGAAGCGAAACCAAGTGACAGAGAAGTCAACCGGCATGAACACATTTTGAACATTGCCAGCTTTTGCAGGGGAATGCCACTATGTGTGAGTGGAGACAATTTCAAGGCCTCTAACCTCCAGCACTGATGTATGAAGAAAGCCAACCGCGTTAGCCGGAGCCCTCCGGGCCACGGTGTGAGATGGGAAAACAAACCGGACGTATTGCTCCCACATAGTGCACTGCTGCTGAGAGGTCCAGCTCCTGCGCAAATCCTTCCTGAGACAATGCACAATGCGCCCCTGTGTTCATCCATATAAGACCACGCAAGATTAAAGTTTACAAACAAGGTGTCAAAAATTCTAGCGTTTTCCTAATTTGGATATGAATACTTTATACACTAGGTGGGTTCCCCCCTTTCTACATTCGCTATCACAACTAATAGCAAAACTATTACATCATTCACTTACAAATCTTTAGCAAGCTTTTTACCAGTAAATTGGTGTAGATGGCTAAACTGATGGCAATGGAGTTTGGGGTTATCATTCAAATCAGCCTCTATTTTAAGAAGCATGTGTGGGAATTTACATGCTAAGGAATGCTCTGAAGGCCTTTGCTTCATCTTAGGTTTCCAGGATAAGCATTCATGAGATAAGGAGAGAAAAACTTCCAGTAAGCGATGCTCATCTGCATCCTCGTCTAGAAGGATCACCTCCAGAGACCGAGCAGGCACCTCCCTCGCAAAGGCCATTTTGTTCTTGGCTCCTGCTACTGGAAGGATTCACATCAGGTTTTTTAATGATGCTCTAATACTCCAAAATCCAAGCTTTGATATGATGGAGGCCAACTTCTTTTGTTTTCACTGAGAACAAAACTGCTTACAGCACGGCTGATTTTGGTCCGCAGACCCTTGCCTGCCAGGGTCTAGACCAAAATCAACAAAGCTTTTTACAAAGGCCACTGCACAGCTGTGAAATGATAACTTTCAGGCACTGCAGATTTGGGTCATATTTGACCTAATGATCTAGAAGTGAAAGTCTCCGTAATCCCATTACTAATGCTCTGACTCATCCAGTTCCTGACTGTAAAAATGTCTGCTAAATTCCTTAGGAAGTTATGTTTTAATCTGAGAATATTAATTACATTTAAAATTATGACTCCCCCATGATTTATAACCTTGCAGAAACTATTGCATTTCCATATGTGGTTTTGCCATTTTCACTCCTATATACCTATCATTTTCCTTTGTTTATTTTCCTTGATTGATGGTAGGGCTTGGAGGTTTCCCATTATGAGCTTTATAATTATCACTGGTAATAGAGAAGCTCTTCCTATTATATTCAGTGAGACTGCCCAAATTATTCATTGTAGACCATTGGTACAGGACTACAAGAAAATAAGAATTTATTTCCAGTCTCAGGCATATGCTAGATAAGAGGATGTATTTATTTCTCCATGTTTCAAAAGGATTAAGGTTTGAAAAAATAAATATCACTTAGCTTGTCAGCGTGCAGAACATTATGGTGCTGAGTTTAAAGTCCCTTTTCCTGGGTTAAGTACGACAAATCTAAAGACGGGAGGGAGGAAATCTCAACTATATCCTTACTCAGCTAAATAAATGAATACTATATATTTTAGCTGTTAAGCAGGTTTACAGAACAGACTGCACAAAACGGTATCTTGGCTTTAACAGTATAATGTGCTTATTTAGAGAAATGCTACAAAATTCCAAAAGTCCTTGACCCTTGGCTATTCCAAGAGCTCACTGAATACATCATCTGGGTTTTGCTTAATTACACATAATTAGGAAATGTAATTATGCTTTCAGTGTTACTCTGCCATTAGGAGTGTAGTGGACAGCAATAACATTAGTAGGATACGGCTCTTGAAAGGGAAAAAATACAGTCAACCTATGTAAACAGACAAAATAGAGAAAGACTAGTAAACTCTAACATAAAAAAAAATAAACATTTTGCTCTTGGCAATAGAAGAATACTTATTTTAAAGGCATTCTGCCAGTCTTTTTGTTCAGAGCATCATTTAATTATACGCACATTTGCATCATCAATCTGAGTGTCCCCAAATTATTTTTTTCCTCTATTACTTTGATATGTTAACTTTCTAACATATTTATGACTTTTAATCATTATTTCATATGCTAAACTTCATCCAGGCCACAGATTAGTAAATTACTTTAATTATGTCATCTCTAAGAATTAAAACATTCTATTCATGTGTTCTTCCCTATGCACGCGGTGCTAACACACCATGATTAGGAACGCTGTCTGAAATAAGCTCATTCCCAAAGCAAAATTTACATGGCTTGGTAACGTGGGAAGGCAGCTATTTCACGCCTTGATGACTGCCCACCAAAGAAAACAGAAAGTAGATGAATGCAAGTTGACAAAACAGATATAAGGGAAAGAGATCCGATCTTCTAGTACATCACATTTCTGCTTCTTTTGTTTATCATGCTTTAACTGCCTATTATAGCAACTAGCTATAATAAAATAATACACTCCATTAAATATATTCGTTACTTGTAATGTTTGCTCAGTGCCGAGAAATATTTCACCAAAGTATATTTACTAACATGGCATTTAGTCTTTCACTGGGCTTTGCCCTCCAAAAGTTCATGGTAAAGACAACTGCGAGGTCAGCTGTATTCGGTGCGGAGGCAGAATGTATGTGCTGCTTTTTGGATAGCCCTTGGCAGCATTTTGCTTTTGATCCATACCCTCTGTGCGCCTCCCGCTCGCTGCGGATACCCCTGCTCCTCATCCCCGCTCGGGGGTCAGGCTGAGATCATGACACACTAACAGGAACGATGGCGGTTTAACAGCGGGGCAGAGGGTCGTCTTCTGGGGCTGCACTCTCACTCTGCCAGGGAACGGTTTTCTGCCATTTGAGGACAGCTTTCCAAACCCAGCTCCAGCTTCCAGGTTGAACACAGCTGTTTGGAGGGGATAGGAACCCACGGCCACTGAGGGATACTTGGGGTCACCTCTTCGGTAGCAATGGGATGTGAGACCTCAGACTCACTCTCCCACCACTCTTCAGACCCAAACCAGTCCTGTATCCAGAGGACCTCAGGAGGAGAGCACAGAAAGGAGTCACTCGGGGTACATGCCACATGTCCCCAGCGCCTCGGGGCACCCCGCACCTCCCGGTACTTGGTACTGGCATGGGAGGTGCAGCCGCCTTGGGAAACTGAAGGTGAAACTTCTGGTTAGGGCGGCAAAATTTTTTTAGACATCCTTGCTTTAATCTCAAGAGCATCCGAAAATAGAAACAATTTTGTAGTAGTAGTTCACTTACTACTAACAGTCTGTTTCTATGCGGAATAAGGTCCTAAATACTACAGAGATAGGTTGATTTGGGTTTTTTTCTTTTAAGAATCTAACACTTCACAAACTCTTGGTTTCTGTTATTAAGATATTAAACAGTGGCTACACCTTAAACATCACAGACAGTTTGAACCGGATTAGCTATACTCTCATCTTTTCCTTGAAGCGTCTAGCTCTGCTGCGGCGCCCTCTTAAACCGTGTTTTGTTCCAGAAGTAACTGCAAGAACTAAGGAGGCGTGTGGAGTAACGTACTCGGTGTAAGGTGCCTATCGGTTTATCAAGCTTTCCGAGCCCTTCTAAAGTATGGAGTAAGCAAGCATCACATAGGACATTTATAAAATAAATGTAATATACACTAGATGTAATCTAGACTATTTTTATCTGCATTATATATCTCACTATCTAATATAAACTACTTACATGTTATCAGATATAATTACTGAATACATTTACTATATGGAAAAGAGTGTAGCAAAAGATATAGAATTAAGATAAAATGTAAGGGAATGCAAGTAATTCATTACTTTAATTACTTCAAGAAGCTATGATGATGTTATTCTGATATCAAAATAAGTTCCTTAATTAATCAGCCAAACACACTGACAAGGATCCTTAAACCCATTTTTATCAACAGCAATATTTTGACAAATGTATTTTTAGAAAACACAGCATACATATTATAATTAATTGTAATAAATGTATTTACAAACTACACTTTTATTTGCCATTATACCTTCTTAATGAAAACGGTTCTCATGACGCTATTTGACCACAACCCTTTATTGCAAAGGCAACATACAGCAACCAAATTTTAAATAACAAAATAAATCTGCGGTGGTAATTTTGAACATGCTTCAGCTGACAAACTAACATTGATGGCAAAAGCAGGAATAGCCCCCCCTGCTCAGGGGACGGGACAAGTTGGCAGGGCAGGGGAGAAGGGAGGGGGGCAAATATTTAAAACTGCAGAGAGGCACTTGTCAGTGATCTGCCTCTTGAATTTTCATAGTGGGACATCTGAGTGCTTTGAAACACGTCCTAATCAAAAACAAGATTAAAGAAATATGTTTGTAAGTAGTTCCACATGTTTCTTGAGATCCCAAGCAAAGGACATATGAATTGTATTAGCCGAACACTTAGGACAAGGTTGGGGGGGGGGAATCACATGAAGAAACATTTGTAACTTGGATATTTTGTATTTGCCACTACGATTTTATCTGAAGTTCTCTAGTGAACTAATTACCCAGAGAAAGTCTTCAGCACTTAGGTAAAAGAAATGTTTCCAAGACTCTCTGAGCATCCTCTCTTGAAGAAACAGGACTTTCCCAGTCGTTCCCAGTGTACAGCATTGCATTGGCAATTGTGGTCTTGCACAGAGGTTTCAAGTCCTACAAACAGACTTTCTCTCGCAGCTGGACTGCCCGGATACAACATCTGGGCTTTTGGTGACAACGACTAAGCAAAAAAAAGAGCAAGTCACAGAGTCCTAACTAGGGAGGGGGGAGGTCTCTTTTATATATATATATATAAGTAAATATTTTTTTGTATTATACTTTTATATATATCTCTCTGAAAAAGAAAAAAGAAAAAAAAAACACCACAACTCCAAAAGCAAAGCCTTAGAAGTGGCAGCATTTGGGATCTGATCAAGATAGGTCTGAAAACAGAGAAGCAATCAAAGAAAACTTACGATTTATTTCCCCATCATACTCCAACTCTGTACACTGGATGAGCTTTAAGATTTTAACAGACTATACAACAAGGTGTTTGGGTTTTGGTCTGCAAGGCTGTTCCACTGACACCGCTACACTTGTTCTCGTATTGGGACCGATATTTTTCTTCTAAAAAGTTTCTATTAATAATAAAAGTGAAAACACTTCCAGTTTACAGAAGGATTGTTCTAAGTACAAAGTGTTGTCTGCTACTCGCTCGGCAGAGCTCTTTTAAAGCCCCACAATTTGGCTTCAGAAGTGAGAGGAGAAAAGCCTTGCTGCACCTCCAAATGCGCAAGCTTTGAGCTGTGTCAAAGACCTTTGAACAAGCTTTATAAATGACATCCATATTTGTCCATTTTTGACTTAAATTGCTTTTGGTTCAACTGCATGCCGCGCTGAATTGCCTTGATGCAATGTCATATGGAATGACATAAAACACAGAAAAAAAAGCAACTTGCTGGCTAGGATTAGGAAATAAAGGAGTCACGGCCCTCGTTCACTTCAGTAAATGTTGGAGGAAATGAAAATGAAACTTCTGTTAAGAGGTAATCTCTTGGAAGCTCGATAAGAGCAGGTGACATTTTATAAGTCTCAAGTTTTTCATGTTATATTTAGCAGGTACAATGAAACAATTTACATACAGTCCAAGATTGCTCCTGTTCCTTTACTCTTTTTCAGAGTAGAGACACATTCTGCAATTCATTAGGTTCTTATTGTACAACCTGAGGTTTAAATTCAGTTTTACCCCTGAGCAAGGAATCTCCCTCACAATCTCTTTCACGCAGCAAAGGCGAAGGTGAATCCCAGCGGTTTGGGAGGCATGTTTTCATCTGCCCCAATCCTATTCCTATCGGTGAGATTAAGCACTTATTTTAGCTTGTAAATAAGCATTTTAGACATATAAATGCCTTGCAGAACTAGGCATCTGATTATGAGTTCCCAGCTTTGAAACTGAGCTTTTATTAGCATTTCTTCATCTTTTATCCTCAGTTTTGACAATCGCCCTCATATAACTTCAGTGACATTCGTAGTCCCCTGTGATTTTTCTCATCCTCTCGATATTAGCCTCCTCCATCCTCTTTACAGCTCTTCTTTCAGCCTCTCATCCCCTGGACTCCCGCATGCCACCAGTCCAGGCAAAGGCGCATTTGTGCAGCCGTACCTCTCCCAGCAGAGCATCCGGAGCAACGTAACCCCGGAGCATCCCAAAGGGCTGTCCCCAAGACTGGCCAGAACGCACCGTGGCGCAGAAGCACCCGCAGGATTCGTCCTTTTGTGGAGTTATTTCACTTGTCTCAGTCCTGCTTTTGCACCCAAATGCAACTGTGTACCGGTTATCAGGAAAATCTTCCTGAATTATTCCTCCCTCACCCCTAAACCACTTCTCCCACCGTATCACAGATATTTAAATGTTGTGGACAAATTATTCTGAGATGCATAACATTTGCAAGTGCAATCACTAATTTAAATGACACCCATCCTTCCATGTATCCCATTAAAAATCTTGATGTTCAAAAATCCTACACCACAACTGAAAAGGTAGTATAGTTTTCTGCATATATTTTGATGTCATCAGATGGGAACGTCTCGTATGAATCCGAGACTGAGGGACCTACTAAAAGCACTTGTAATTTGGATGCTGACTGCATGGATCTAGTTGCCGTAGTTCACATCTTTCATGTTTTATGCAAATAAAAATAACTCAAGGGTTTATTCATTGAAATAGAAGTAGCACCCACAATCAAGGCATTTTTTAAAAGCATCGATGTCTTGTTATATACAGAAGCATCTATTTCCCTGAACTCCTGGAAGGTTTTATGTTTTTTAATCACCAATAAATATTCAAATATTCAATTTGTAATTAATTTTGCTGTTTAAAAATCCTTTTGGAGTAACATTTAAGCACATTATATAGAATTCATATTAAAGACAAATCTAGCTAGTAATTTAAAAGAAGTTTATCACATGCATTCTTTTACAGATAACCTCAAATTATCTAGAAATTGCTGTAATTCCCACACGACTATCACATACTTATTTTTTATTTATATTAAGATAAAAATCAAGAAAATTTAGTTGGCGGAAGCTTACAAGCTAACATCACTTCCTTCTTTGTTTAAATATCTTTTTAATAGTCCATGGCTTCCTAAACCTTTACCATTTCTCTGTTCTCAAGACTGGGATCGGTAGGTGAGGTTAAGTCCTACAAAAAGAGAAGGGGCCAGGTTGGGTCACAAATATTTAGAAGTACAGAGGCTGAATCCTGTAAATGACACAGAGAAAGAGATGCAAAAGTAGAACCTTGACTTCTTCCTCGCTACCATGTAGTGATTATATTCAAAACGCAGCAGTATTTAAGGAAGAAAACGTCTTCAAACCAGACAGACTGAAAAATTTTCAGTCAAACAGCGCAGGTCACTTTTTTTTTTTTTTTCCTCCTGGGAGTAGAAAGGCAGATTTTGGAATCATTCTAGTATTTCAGTTTGCATTTTTCAAATCAGCCTAAGAAAGAATTCCTACCAGTTTCATTATGAGCGGCATATCTAGCAGTTTTCAGTTGCTCTGGAAAGTTTGCTCTCTGCTTCCTACAAAGGAGACACGAGGTTAACAGAAGAATAAGGACATTATTAATTCCCAGCATAAGGGCCGACATTCAGTGCCTCTAAAAGGGTGACTATGAGCTGCACAAATGTTTTTTTAATAAATGCAGATATTTATATTATTATAATAACAAGAGGCTTGTTGAAGGAGATAGAACATTTGTGACAATTTGAGTGAACACAAATGAAAACTAACGTTTATATGCCAGCAGTTTCTTTTTGGTGTTTTTTATACCATTATGCTAATATTTAAATAGACAGCCTGATTTTACTTCAGTCAAGACTGATCCCTGTAAGAAACTCAAGAAGAAAAAAATTAAACGCTACGATGCAATGTACTGTAGCCATATATATTGCGCACAATGAAATATGGATAATTTATTTTGGAGCTTAATAAATATCTTCAATAGAGTGGCTGATTTGCAGGAGTCAGTAAATATCTTTAGTCTGATATTTAAGATGGCAACGTCTTCAAGACCTAATAAGAGTTTTATCAAAGAAAAGTATATTAAATTTATGTATTAAATGAATGTCTCAAAGAGACAAGCAGTTCAGATTTGATCACATATATTTTATTAGATAGAGCCACAGCTTTGTACATCTGCGTATTCAACAGCAGGATTAAGCTAATGCTGTGAATGGAAACCGAATGAACCCATCGCTTTGTTTCTGTGAAAATGTACGTCTATTATATTGATATTCTATTTCTAAGGCAATAAGTAGCAGGTTTTAGTCATGAAACCCCACCTTCCCCTCCAGATAAACCAGCTGAACTGGCAAGTTGGTCCATGGATGGGAGGCAGAGGCAGGCGATGGGGAAGCTGCGCAGCCACCAGCCGCGGCAGCCCCTGACAAAGCCCAAAGCTCTCCGGGGTGTCTCTGTGCACTCAGGGGAAATGCAACGTGGGGACGCAGCCGGAGGGTTTTGCTAGAGGAGAGGCGTGCGTGCCCAGTCCTGGCACAGTGCTGCTTCTCATGCACCGACAAGTGTTGTCCATGCCTTTACCTTCAGCTCTGCAAGGGAAAACATCAAGTGGCTCCATGTTGCCTACAGCGCCTTGAGATTTTTCTTCGACCTGAGCTCTGGCAAGAGGTACTTAACTTAAAGCAGACATTTCTGTTCAAGGATCCCACGTCTGAAGTGAGACCTGTGCGAGGGTATGCAGTCTGGGAACTGAACAGCCACGCACAGATTTGTGCCTAGAAAAAAAGAAGTATCAAATGTAGATTTCCTTCCGAGAGCATGAGTATTGCAAGTTAAACATATGTGAAAACTAAGGACAATAGAGGTTCATGAACTCGTCTCAACTCAAACAAAAAGCACTGGGATTTTGCATATCTATAACTGTGCACTCTTTTTTCCCCGTGGTAAGCATACGGTTGCATTCAAACTCGGGACATTTTTGTCCTAGCTATGTCACAGATTTCAGGAAAGGCTTTGCATAAGTCACTTGGCCTTTGTTCAGTTTGAACGCAGCAGAAAAAGCTAGCCTACTGCATTTATTTTTCTCTTTTTGCAGCAGGGAAATACAATACTCAGACTGGCATAATAATTTATGTATCAAGCAGATGTGAAGAAGACAAGATCACAACCTTTACATCCAAATCCTGTTCCACTAATACTACTAACATCCCATCTAACATACTTGCTTCAGTACAGTGATACATTTGTTTGCAATGATTGTTACATTGCTTTTGATTAATAATTAAAGAAAGATGCCTAACCCAGGAGGAAATCTTAGGGAATGACAGAAACATCCATTTATGATGGCAAGGAGGTAAAGTAGTACAGCAGTCCCAAGAGATCAGCCACAGCTCAGATGTTACCTCCAATACATGCTGATGCCATCCTGCACTGTCAAATAAAACTGAACAGCACAATAGAGAGATGTGACCAAAACTGTCAGCACCGATAGGTATTGCAGAAATTGTATTAGGAAAATGGATGTTCTAAGATTCAATTTTTGGATTGTATAAAGGTTTAATTTGGCGACCTTGTAGGTCTCCTGGTAGGAGAAGGGAGAGATCCCACAGTATTTAAAGAAAAAGAAACGAATAATCCATTTTCTGGCAATGCATATTTATCCCTCTCTTTGCAATCTGGCTGACTGAAGATAAAAACTAGCCTGTACAACATGATGCCTCTTTGTTTCAGTTATCCCTTCTTCTTGCACACAATCACCAGAACGCTGCTTGCGATTCCTCTGCGCTCGTGTGGGGGAATGAAATGGGAAGGGAAACTCTCATTTACAATTTTATGATAATGACATGATGCCAATAAATCTATGGGCACCAATGCATTTCCCTGCACAAAGACATCAAAAAAACTTGACAACTAAGCCCACAGGTTAAACAGATGCAAATTTAATTGCTACTGATTATTACTTCGGACCTTTAGGCATGCTCATGCTTCACTTGAATCATATCTACAGGGGCTGAAGACCTTCCTATAGGCAGACAGTTTTATCTGCATGAAGACTAAGGTTACCACCCGCTGCCTCTAATGAATGACGCACGTCCTCCAGTTGCTCGTCACTGCCTTCCTGTCTTTCCCACCATCATAGGCGGCCACCCCCAAGTCTGCCAACAGAAAAGTTTGCAATAGAAAATTCTCCAATTCATTTTGGTCTTGTGGGTTAGCGTAAACTCAGCCTGAGCTCGTGCTCCCACCTCCGCCTGCGGCGCAGGACAGGGTTCAGCCCCCCCAGGAGAGAGCAGGGCAGTGAGGGAGGGGGCGTTTGAGCCGAAGAGAGGATTGTATTTGCAATCCTGGATCTAGTCTGTCCACAGCCTTCAAGGGCACCGATGTTACAGCGAACAAACTTTAAACCTTTCTAAACACATTCATCATATAGGTAGGCTGCATTTTCCAATTTGGTGTGATATATGAACCCAGGATTAATCAGCATGCATCGGGGAAAAAAAAAATAAAAATCAAACACATCAAAATTATTTCAACCACCTGCACAATATCTCTTGATTGTCAAAACACATCTCCTGGCTGACAAATGGTAACAAGATTTCACATTAGAAAAAAATGTGCTGTTGATAGACTTAAATTGTACTGTCCGTTATGTACTGCTGTCGCCTTTTTTCACAAGACCACTTAAGCAACAAAGTGATAATACAGTGTAGAAGAACCAAATTTATCACACTTCACCACAGCCTTCTACACTAACGTGCGGCATAACAATACGGCAGGCTCAAGTGCAGCTGCCTTCTGAGTGATCTTTTCATACTTCCACCGTACTACTCCTCGTGCAGGTTTTGCCAATGACTTTCAGAGGGAAAAAGATGCTCCCTCTTCCCCTGCCGCTCCACGGACACTTGCGCAAGCACAAACGGCAGCACAGCAAATGCACCGGGGAATTGAAAGTCAACACAGGGCTCTCCGCTAGTTCATACATTGTTTTCAACAAGACTGCAGAGGTGAACCTGAAGGTAGCTTTTGGCTTTGGAATCAGAATTTAGGTTATTTATTTATCTGCAATGATAGTGATGGAAGACCCAGAGGACGGCTGCTCATTCCCCTTTACTACGGTCTGTTAGCTCCAAACACAGCAAACAGCCAGCGGACGGGCTTTGCCCTCTGCAGCAAGCGCGGGTATCACTTCTGTGCGCAGACCTTTGGAGAAAGAAAGTACAGCTGGGAAGTAGCCTTTGAAATACACGCCGTACAGACTGCGTGTCCCGTACGCCACCATACCGAGCCCTCCGTGGCTTCACAAGTCATTGCGTTTTGCAGCTATGCAATGTCACACATTCATCCCCTTCAAGTCCACTAAACACATTATTACAGGATAAACTTCCGACACAGTAGAATCATAGAATCACCTAGGTTGGAAGGGACCTTTAAGTTCATCGAGTCCTGTAGCTTCAAATCACAGCACATTTGTGAAGAGCTGTTACTGCCGTACCCTTAATAACAATCATCGGGGCTGGCTATAACTATCTGTATGGACCAAGGAGAAAGATGGCAGTGATGAACTAGGAAAGATGACAAAACTCATGGCAGCAGTAAATATCCCGTTCTGTTTAGCCGCTCTGTGTAACACCAAAAGGCTTGTCAGCATTTAGTCACGTTTCATTTATTTGCTTTTAAAAGTACTACAAAATTGTTTTTAAAATTGCGGCAAACAAAAGGATGAAACTTCATATATGATTTTGAGCCTACGAATATGATTTTGCGAAATGTCATTAAAAATAAGCTACAGGAATGTAGCCGTCCTGGGATCCCTTCTGTTTAGTGATGTTGGCCGTGTTGTGTTTCTGAGTGGAAAAACACAAGCCCTTTTGGAACAATGTGTTTTAGGAGGAGGTGGAATAGAGGTCAAATTTAAACAAAAAAGAATACAAAAGCCTTAAAAATGCAATTCTGTATTTAAAAGCTTTTGTTTTCCAGTGCAGTTTGTAATTCTGTATGTTTACTTGATTTTTAATAATCTTTATAACCAACAAATGATTAAAACTGGCTACTGTGTAATACATGCCCTGTTCTCATAGTATTTTTATACAAAATCTGCACTTATTTATATTAACTGTGTTGAGGCCTTATGACAGAACCTGCCTGGCACTTTACAATTCTTTATTGGCTCCTTGGTTATTAATATTTTCATATTCACGGAGATTTGCAACCTTTTATAGAATTATGACATTAATGGAGAACCAGATAGAAAGTCTGTAAATGTAGTAAGTTCTGACTTATAACGGGTAAACCCAAAGCATTTCAAAGTCATTCTTATGTCTCAATTTTTCTAGCCAACTGCAGCCTATTTATTTAAGTTTATGCAACCTCCCAGGACCCTGACAATGACTAAGCACAATAGGGACAGTTAAGAAGGGCGTAGGTAGAAAATTAACTCTGATTTTGCTTATTTTTGTTGGTTTAAGGCAGAACCTTCACCTTACTTTAATGCTTTCTTATTCCCTACCTCACAATTCAGATAGAATGAAGATATAATAATGTGATAATCGAGTGCCTTCACAGAGCCCACCAGTGCATTACAACTCCAACATGCAGAATGCAAACATCTGCTGGCATCATTAAACCATTTCTATACTCTACATACCAAGACTTGACCCTGTGACCATTTCTACCATTAGATTTGAATGACCTCAGCAAAAGAGCTGAAAGGCCAGAGTATTAATTCACAGAACCACAAGCTCAATTTAAGATTTAATTTGAGATAACTAAGAGCAACTGAAAGTGTATTCAAACTTATAAGTGCGGAATAAAAGATCTTACCCTGTTTTTCAAGTTAAATATAAATTCAATTATTTTTAACAGATTTATTCACAACTTTACAAACAAGGCCACCGTTCTTTTAGCATACCTCCAGCTTAATATCTGGCAATACAATGCTTCTGTTTAGCAATTTTTTTTCTAATTTATGAATACCTTTCCTATAGGGATTTTTCTGCATTCTGATTATATCCCTAAGGGGAAAAATGCTTCATTTATGAGCTATTCCCACCATACAGTTTGAAATGCTCACTTCTATTCTAACTTAAATTAGCTAAAAGCCTGTTTGTTCAATCACGATGGTTTTACATCTAAAATCTTAACATGACAATTAAAATATCTGAAAAGTGTACTATACAGTGCATAACAAATTACAGAGTGATGAAGATCCTTCCTCATCTGGATCTTCGGTACGGTTCCCAGTGCAGGTTGTACAGACACATTATGCAGGTACATATGCACGCACTTTATGCGTATTACGCCGTCCACAAAACTTTACAAATGACAGAAACACAGAGACAGCTGAAGTACAAAGCTGTGTGCCAGGACCGGGCAGCGTCCCTTCATGTCACCTGCTCTCTGACCCAGACACATCTCCTGAAGATTCACCCCGATATCCCAATCCTAAACCTGTTCCATTCATCCACTTTTTTTCATGTTTAAATCACCCTGCTTATTACATCAGATCTCCCTTGTGTTGGGCAATCAGGGTGCTGGGATTCCACGTGAATCATTCCACTGGCCTGGGTGCAGGACAAGCACATCAGTCATGACTGCTGAAGTCACGGGTGACATTATGGTGCTCATTCCCATCGTGCCGGAGCGCTGCTCTGGGATGAAGGCGAGGCAGGCAGGCACACAATAAGGCAACCCTTCCCATCAAAGAGAGCGCTCCCGTGTTCATAGGACAGACACAAAGACCTTCCACCAGCAAACCCAGTTCAGCTGAGGACCTCTGGTTGGACTTTGCCACTGCAGAACAGTGCAAGACGAAGATTTCATCCTTCACTGCTTTGCCACCTGCGTGTCACCCCCGAGTTCGCTACGGAAGACACTATATAAACTCTTGGATCACCATCTTTACTTATTTCATAACTAAAAGTAGCTATAGAAGTGATATAGCTATGTCTACACTGCCCTCAAAGTTAACTTTATACCATATTTTAAAATCACTGTTCTTAAGCCAAGGATTTTGCGGATGAGCAACTGTACAGCCTGGTGAGCCTTACTTACACCTGACTTCAGGACACAACAGAATAGAATGCAGCGTACAGTAGGAAATCTGAAATCGCCTATGGAAAAATCAGGCGTAATGCTGGAATGAGAGGGAATCTTCACAAAACTGCAATGACTTGTTAGCTCTGTGTGAACATGTTTTCTAAATGATTAGGACACAATACACACGGACTAAAGCCACAGCTCCCTAGTGTCGCCAAGGTGAGTACAACACAGGTCTGTTTAACGCAGAAATACTGCACAGATTTTTCAAACGAAGAGCATCCCCTTGTACGCACACCATAATCAAGACGTAAGGGGTCTGGCACGCTGCTCGCTTACCTGAGGGGGAAAAAAAAAAACCCAAAACAGGTATGCAGATCCATTTAGCGCAATATCATATATAGCATATCCTACTTTTTCTTTTCCCCTGCCTTCTCCCGTACACCCCTCCCTGGTTTTGAAGAAAAACATCTGTCACTTTGCTCCTGGGTGCAAGAAGTGACTATGGCTAGGTAGGGCAGGTTCAAATTTTCTTTGACTCCTCAGCACATTTGTCACGCAGGCTGTCTGCCTGCCGAGGAAACCTTTTCACCTCGGGCTTATTGTGAAGACGTACCCCATGAGAAAGGAATAAGGTGAAAAATGATGATGTCACTAGGTTGTTGCAAGGTTAGCACACCCTTAAATGGAGTCACGGTGAACGAAGCAGCTGCTCGGCTCCCTACATACATGACATTCATCCTCCCATCCTATAAAAGTGCAGGGCTCGGCGAGGACTGAGCACGAACTACTTGTTGACATAATTAGTGCTGGCTCAAGGGCTCTTTTTAATAGCCAAGTTGGCTGTATTTTGCAAGCTTTCATTGGCAAAATTGAAGTAAAGTTCAGCCAAGTTCTGTATCTATTTTGTTTTGTGTCTTATGCGTTTCCCAACTGGGAAAAAAGAGCCAAAATATTCTGGTAGCTTTTCAGTTTTGTGGTAGTTGATATTTTAGGTTGATACTGGCTTTTAAAATACGCAAACATTTTTCGGGGAAGCGTAACACACTAGAAGGGGATAGAGATTATAAACTCACGAGAAAAAAAATATAGGAATAAGATTAATTAATGAGTCTTGGCTTGTTAATAGCAGACTTTCTGCATATAGCACAAGGCTTTGAATCTGTTGTCCCTTGAGTTTTCCTCTATCCAGACAGAGACAAAATTATCTCAAACAAAAGCAAAGAATCTAAAGAAACCATTTTAACATCTTTTCCTCCTTAGTTTCACTTAATGTTGAATAAATTATAACCAATTGGACTTTTGCAGTTTCGTATAATTGTGTTTGGATTGTGGGACAATGAATGTTTATTTGCCTTCTGTGCAAAGTTTGTTCTAGTTTGCCAGAATTCTTCAGTCCGGAACTTTTAGTTGCTCGTAGAAAATAATTTATGCGAGAAGGGGTTTTTTTTTCTTTTTCCTCCCCATTTCTTCACATTACTTCAAGTCTGCTCTACTTTGCAAACAGTTCCTAAATGTCTTGGTAAGCAAAATTAGATAATGTAGTTTCATACCGCAATTTTAATTTAAAGGAAAGGAAATCAGTTAGCTGTGCAATTACGCTAACTGTAACGCACATTCTGTTACATTGCTTGGTGGCAATAATCCACCCTTGGGTCATATTCAATTGTTTCACTTTTATCAGTGACATAATGGGGTATCCTATTCCACACAGTAGTTCATAACGGTTTTACTAAAACACGCTTACAACTGTTGCAAACATTAACACATTCCATGCAGCAAAGACCAGTTTGTAATCAGATAGATTTTTCTTCTTTGCTATTTTTAACTATATACACATTTTTCTGCTGCATATAAGACACAAACCAAACACAGAAAAACTTTCAAGGTGGAAGTCTTGCTAAAACTCCCAGTTTTGCTCCCACTTCTCTGTTGTTACTTTGAAAATGGCAGCGTTAATGACGTTCTTTGTGAGATCTCATTTTCTACTTTCTTACCCCTGCCACAGATCTGCCCCCAAATGTCGCTGCAGAGAAGCCTTCTCTCTGACCAAAATAAACACTGACTCAAGCACGCGACATACCGAAACACTGCACAGTTAAAGCAAACCAGCGGAAAAAACACTTTATATGGAGGCAGGAATCTTTGTACGCTTCAAGGCAAAACACACTTGTATTCAATATGTATTTGCCTATGAAAAATATTGTGTATATGTATATAATTAGGTATATATTTTCAGGATTTGCATGAGAAAAGACCAGATTTCAACGTTATGTCAATATTAAGCTCTCCCATAAAAATGTGTGCTTCAGCATCTTCCTTGCGATTAGTAACAGGCAAATACATTTTAAGTGTTTTTCTGTTTGACGACCAAAACTATTTTGAAAATAGTCATTTTGATATTGCATTTAACCAGATTGCCTCACGATTTCTGTACTGGGTTGGTCTAATACATTGCAACTGTGAAAATTCAGCAGATGCAGAACTCACGCTGTTATTACGAAACCCTAGAAAATGATGGCATGTTTTGTGTTTCGCATGCCATCAGTAACACCAGAACACTGGCTTCTCAATTAGAAACAACACATTATTTTCATAAAGGACTGCAGATTTTCCTCCCCCCACCAAGAATATTATGCACTGACCAAACATAACATACATTCATACTGTCTGATAAGAGAATCACCCAATAAAAATTATATGATAACATGAATGCAGTCATTAACAGCAGACCTTTCCTCTACTAAGACAACGTAACTAAGCATATGGCATATCTCAGGGAGAATAGCAAATAGTCACATTCTTGAGATAGCATGCAATTTTCTGGCTTGTTTAATAAACTCTGAGCTACATTTCAGGCAGGAGGAGACAAATGCCCAAGAGAAGAGCATGTGGCTTCATTTTCACAGAAATTTCCTTCTAAGTAACAAGAAAAATAAATAAAATTTTAAAAAAATCATGTAAGATAAAATAAAATTAAGAAGTTGTTAAATAGAATCAACAGTGACTGCCTGAGAAGAACTCTGTCCATCCCAGAAAGCAGTCCTTGGGAAGTACTGTGTGATATACAGGTCACAGAGACCGAACAGATGCCCGCAGGAGGTATATCATACAGGTTGTTTACTTGTACCCCACAAGACTGTACGTGGTGTCACATTTGGTGCTCCCTATCAAGAGAAGCAAGATATGAAAAAAAAAAACCTCCTGAGAGGTAGAGGCTGCTTTTGTTTTTCCAAGACAATTTAGAAGCTCTTGGTGCAGTCTTCTGGGATTCTCAGAGCTTTGTGTACACTAACTATTAGGATGTAACTACAAATTACAATTTTTCCTGGTTTGCTTTGCTCTATTTCCTATATGACTGACACTGTGCTAGAGTAAAACTCTGCTCCCTTCCTGCAACTAACAAGCCAGTCACCCTGACTTCTACCTGTCCATGGAAACATCTGCAAAAAAGCACAGCTGGCTCTAATACAGTCACCACAACCTGCAGGGAAACTGGGACCTGCCAGACAATTTGGCAATCTGAGGAGGACCCGTAGAGAAACCTGAAAGAATAATATGGGTGGTTCCTGCTCAATTCACATAAATTCCTATTTCTATTTAAAATAGTTTGCGATGACCAACGTGGTAAATCTGAGTCTTGAGCCTCTTCAACAGCAGTGTCACTTGGAAGACTGAGTTACACGTTAATTAGCTGCACTTTATGCAGAGTAGATTACAACAAATAAATACTTTTTATACAAATTCAACTGAAGAACTAAATAAAGCCTTTTACATTAATTGTTCACTAATTTTGCCTCGTCTAATCTCTGCTGTGTTGAGTACTGCTGCATCCTTCAGAATATTACTTTTTAAAATAAATCACAGAATAATTTTGCAGGGGCAAAATGGTATGAATGCTGATAAACGGCTGAGAGTAATATGATTTGTGTCATTATTAGAGGATGTATGCTCACTATCAGAAGTGCTTTCATGACAAGGAAGGTATTGAAATTCAAAAATGTTTAATAAAATGTAAACCTTATAATCTTCCAGGTATTTATCCTGCTGCTAATTACTTCCAGGGGGCCTGGCACACATGTAAAAGAGCAATGGATATCAGCAGGGAGCATTTGCTAGCTAAAAAAGTTAGAAAGACCACTTTCCCTAGAGATAAATAGCTGTTAAATCTGTCAACTTAAACCTTAATGCGTAACATCTAAACTAATCTCTATTCTCCTAACAGACAGCCTGCATGAGAATTAACGCAGCAGTAATCTGGTAGACAGCAACTGGCAAGAATTTAAGAGATACAAGACCCCAACCAGCTCAGCCTGACCAACTGTTTTGGGAGGTTGTTGCCAAAAATGACTGCTTCACAAACGAAGACACAATTTTCTCAGAATATCAGAATACTTTTAGTTAAAGTCTCAAGCGATGGAGCTTTGTCTCACCATACGTTTGCTGGGAAATGATTTGTGTGGATGGATTTCCGCATGAATGTGTGCATCCAGGGCTATACACACACCTGCAGACACACTCCCAAAGGAGCTTGTGACTTCAAACCCATCGTTCAGCTTAGTGGCAGCTCACGGTGTTGCAAGTGTTCAAGGTTATTAGCACAAATGCCTATTCTTTAAATATAGTACTGAATTTCTTCCCCACGTAAGTAATTTTGCCCTGACCAAACAGATCAAGCAATCCTGTTAAATTGTGAGCACTAAGCCCAAAGCTTCTCGTACGGGTGATGCCAGCAGGCCCAGCAGCAGGTTCAGCTTTTGGGTTAGGGAGCTCCAGAACAGGGATGTACGGTTTGGGATGCGCACACATGAAATAAGCGGTGCTTACGGGGTCCTCGCAAGCGCTGTTCCCCGAAGGTTGCACTTCAGACCTCTGCAGTACCTAATCGAGACAAATGACCTAGTCAAAAAAAAGCAACTGTAAACTAGCTGTGCTTGCTGACGTTGCACATCTAGCAGGGAGAGTGAGATGTGGAGGAGGCAAGGAAAAAAAAAAAAGGGGGGGAAGAAAAAAAAAAAAAAAAAAAAAAA
>VFFE01007257.1:1678402-1760902 GCA_008921705.1 Burhinus oedicnemus
TTTTTTTTTTTTTTTTTTTAAATGGTTTCTCCAGATCTTTTAGCTGAACTATGAACTACTCGGTGCCAAATGTGAGTACTGCTCCTGCCAATTTAACAGTGCTTAGTTTAGAGCTTTCAAATGATTATTTTAAAAATATTTTCTAGTTAAGACTACATATCCGCCCCTGCGAACATCTGTTTAGAAGTCGAACACTGGTAGAGAGAGAGAGAACTACTCTGGCACACAGAAGATGTCTCCTCTTCCTATGTATCACATAAGCTGGCATTTTTGAGAAATAATGATGACTAATGATAAAGCTAAAACGTTTATTAAGGCTGTTCTGTGGATTCTGATCATGGGTCAAAGAGAAGCCAGTGGATTCCAGTAATGTATATCCTGATGTTATAACATGCCCTTTTGCTAAAGTTTTATCAAAAGCATTCCTATCAGATTGCAGTTTCCATTACAAGAACACATCTGCCACATTCTGTAAAATTAGTCAATTCAATTTAGTTTTCAATGTATTATTTTACACAATGCTTTTTGAGATGTTTTCTTCCAGGGACTTACATTTCAGGGATCACCAACGTTGGTAGAAAACTTGAGCATGAACATATGCTGTATGAGCACACACACACACGCACAATTCTGTATTTCCTGTCATCTGGCTTCAAAACCATCTTCCCTCTACCCAGACCCCCAAATACACCCACAAATAGAAAGGGTAAAAGACATTAAAGTCCAGCATCTGATTTTCTCTCTGTTAGACTAAGCTCTTCCCTGTGAGGAGTTGGCACCATTCAATTCAGGCTGCACATGGCTGCTGTAAATGATAAAATGTCCTACGAAGGGATGTGAATCCCCATCCCTATGTATTTGATACATTTAAATCAGGTCATAGAGTCACTGTTATTAATTAGAAACAGTGTTGAAGCAAAAACATTTTAAATAAACGCAGGGACTGAATGTTAAAGCTGTCATTTTTTACACGGCCTCATGATTCAAGGATTAATGGACCTTAAAACAACCATAAACCACCGAGGTCCCTGTTCTGGTTTAGAAGAATAAGAATAGTTTTATTTCTGCTTCAGTCTCCCGGTCTTAAATTCATTGTGTGTCAGTGGGCACTGTAAACACTTTTAAGTATTTTGACATTGTGGTATAAGATGCTGCTAATCTGTTTCCTGCCTGACCTTCACCAGTTCTGTGCACCTTGCGATTCACAGAAACAAGAAAAGCAAGCGAACTAATGAAAAAGGTATACATAACATATACACTATATCCGTAGACACAAATACTGCGATATAAAACCGGAATAATATTTGAACTATTTAGAGTTCACTTTACAATAACTCTTTCACAGGAGCCTTTTCTGTATCTATTTTTTTTTCAATTACAACTTTTTCTTGTCCCCATTAATGGATGCAAGGTATAGTGCAAAGGGTTGGAGTACTTGTGAGGGAGGAACTTTTCAGAACAAAAGGCTGCAGTTTTGAAGTCAGATCAAGTATGCAGAGTACATTTCTGGAAGGCCAACGAGATGAAGTAACCACTACTATTTAACAAAAAAGAAAAAAATACCAAACAACCAATATTCAGCTTGGAATTGTGATTACACTGGAATTCAAGCATGTGCAGTTATCACTGGATACAGCAGTGGGACACCGAACTAAACAAAATAATGACTGATAAGCAGAAAAAAAATAAATTATTTTATCTATTTTTAACCTTATCTGATGTGAAGGTCAGACTTTCTGTGCTTTAAGGATCAGAACAACAAAACTGGAAACTTGGAAGGTTTCAAATTCCAGCTCTGTCGCTAATAGCTGACTTCCTGACTGCCCCTAAAACCGGAGCTTGACCAGGTTTCACCTCAGTCACACAACCTGGAAAACCGGGAACAGAAAGCAACTTCATTTAAAACAAATGTAGCATGTGAGCGAAGCTTAACTTGGTACATAAAATCCCCATTAATTTTCACTATTTTCTAGTATATATAATGCCTTTCTCTCAACTGCTCGTCGGCTTGGAACTGTAGTGCACCAGCTAAAGAGAACTTTGTTTCACGAGTTGTTTGACTGACTCCTTTCCCAAAGGTTTTATTGCACCTATTTCAGATGTTACTGGGCTACCAACTTATTTTTCTAATTTCTCACAAAAGAACACCAAAAAACCAAAAAGAAGTAACAAAATGGGATCAGGAGGAAGCACTGCAGCTATTGGAATAAGATGCCAAAAGCGTTTAGCAGTTAACGTGATTGAAACCCAAAGTTTATCACCAGAGTCCATACTTGTTACTCAAAACAATCCTCTGCCTCTTGCTTCGAAATAAAAAATAAGTTATAAGGTACATAATAAATAGTTTCGTCATTCACATTCTAAAGGAATTTAATTTTTGTCATCAGAAAAGAGCCAAATGGTTTAGTTTGAGTGTAAACCAATAACTTATTTTTAAAAGCAATTTTAGTATTGATGATTTACTTACAGATAGATAGATATACACAGACTTTTTTCCCCTACGAACCTAACTATCAAGGTAACTTTTGCTATAAACAGCATTCGAAAATCATCACATAAAAAACTATCAAGCACTAAATTAGAAAAAAACAGAATTTTGAAAGTGATAGTTAAATTTATGAAGCAATTCTGCTACACTCAGAGGCTTTTTGCTTGACATGCAGGCAAGTTCCAGGGTGTATATTTGCCGTGCAGGTGAACCTCTACATGGTATTAAAAGGTGGGAGAAAGGATGAAAGCAACAAAGGCTACACAATTACAGCCATGTGCAGAACACATGTACTTTGGACTTAAGCTTGTTTGCATGACTAATAGAGATAATATTGAATGTCTTTTCTCATCATTTCAATTTTTTTTTTTTTTGGCTCAGTGCCTTTTTTGCTACCTCCAAGAGCTGTTAATTTTGTTCACTGCTGAGCAAAAGTCAAAGTCAGAGTCTAAACAGCTTGTAATGAGTTTTCAATGGCCCATCTCACTGAAATTGAGGGCAAAGGAGCAGCAGACTTCGACACTGTCAGCCCTCTGAATTTATTATTGAGGGAGCAACGCGTTCGGCAGAAAATACATAGAGGAGGGGCTGAGAATTCCGTCAGTTTTGCATTAAGGCTTTAACACAGATGTGTATTACGTAAATACCTTGACAACACAGATAAACACACAGAAATCAATGTAATGTAGCTCAATTAACTGTGCAGCTAGATTGGTAGTAGAGAACGTTGCAGTAACTTTATTTGGCAGCCACTTAGGACTGGAAGTTTTAAGTCCTGCTCCAGAAAAGTGATTAATACTTTGCTAAATACCTTAAAGTCACGACGAAAACAGGGGTTAAAGGGCGCTTAGCACTGATAAAGAGTCAATGATAATTTTGCGAGTCCTTAGTGTTTTCATGGACTCTACAAAAAGGGCTATCTTTCACCTCTGCAGCCACAACGCCGGCGCTTGGGAGCCTGTCAGACTTCTCCCGCTCCTGCAGGGCTCTCGAAGAAGTTTTGGTAGTCTTGTCTCTCAAATGTACACTTAAATATATTTCACTAACCTCTACATATGCTATCGACTTCTTGGTTTTTCTGCTTCACATTTTAATTGTGGGTTGGTTTGTTTGGGTTTTTGTTTTGGTTTGGTTTTTGTTTTGTTTGGGTTTTTTTTATTTCCCATTACAGATTGTGAATACTATTGCTTCATCTTCACTGAATCTTTGATTGAAAATTACAGACGTAAGCTGATCTAGCGGCTCTGTTATTTCAAAAACAAGCAATAAAGCTGCTATCAGGGCTTCTAAAGCCAGGAAAGAGTTCTCAACAGAGAACTTTTGTATTTATAACTACAATTCTTTCTTTTCCCTGGAAGCCTGTAGTTGAGTTCATGTTATGATGGAAGTCAGGCTTTATGGGTAGATCGGTGAAAAATAGCACTGTAAGATTTTTAAATACTGTCTGAAGGACTAGTCCCAGACAAGAACCCATACAAGAGGCAGCAGGGAAGAACAGTGGATGAGGTGGCATAGTGTCAGTGATTTCTTGGTCCTTATTTGGGATGATCTGAAAATGCATTTACAGTTTCACACATTGTAAAGTCTGTTACCTCAACCTTTCACCAATCAAGCCTTTCATTTTATCACGAATACTCCACATTCTATAGCCGCACACTTCACGTATCTTTCTTGTTTTCTTATCATTACCTACCCATACAGAACTATGCTCCTGTGATACTCTATGCTACTTTTTCACGCATCACTACCTATGCAGGGAATAGCACTGAGGAAAAGTTAGCAATAAAAAATGCGAGGCTTTTGTTTGGCTTGATGTCATTTGGTTTAACGACAACAAAGAAACACCTCCAAATCACATAAACGTCTGATCCAACGTCAGCATTACTATGGCCCAGTCTTCTAACGACGTTACATAAAACATGCTTACTACCTTTACCAAAAAGTTTTTACCTATTATAAAAATTGTAGTCAAGTGTGTATTGAAAAAATATTTACACATCTTTTCTGTCAGACAGTGCCAAAGATGCACAGTCTGCAGTCCCCTATCTCCATTTTTTCGCCCAGTCCACCAAAACTCTGGATTTGCCTCTGACACGGCTGCGAGAAAGAAATTTGCCAGAGAAGAGATTAACAAGTATTCAGGTGAAATGGGAGGCCATGGAAGAACTCTTGCTCTCAAGCGTAGCTTCATCGGTTACCTTATTTTCCAATACGTTTAAGGAAAGTATTTCAAATTCAATGTAACACACCACAATTTCCTCCGAGGTCCAGGTTGATGCACTGAGTAAGCTGGACAACCCTGATCCCTAGCATCCTTCCAGCAATCCACAACTTATCTTGGTACCCACAGGTAAAGTAGAATATAAACGTTGTTATTTGCTTACTGTAGTGATGTGCCCTATTATTGGTTCTTTTCAAAAAGAAAAAAAAAGGCAAAGTGAAGTTCTTGAACTCCCAGACAATGCATTGTCCATATTCAGAGACAGGGAGAGACTGAAATGTCTTTTAAGAAGACAAATTAACAATATTAAGAGGACAAGAAAAATTTGCACCATGTCATTCAATATTGCACAAAAGCACAAGGAAGAATTGTATGGAGTCAGTAATACATGGGTAGAAAAATCACATGATTTAGTGTAACTTACTGGGAATATATGCAACTCCTCTGTATTCAGTATTATTGACAAGCATTATATTCAGGTAATTGATGTTTAAATGCAAATGAACGAGAACACTATCACCAGCAGCAGAATTCACTATGGAGATAGCGCTACACTGAGAATAAGTGGATAGAATACGTTGCAGCGAATAGAGAAGTGTAGACAAAAGGTACTCAAAAACACAATAAGAAGAGAAATGAAAACTTAATTGAAGGAAAAATATTTTACGATGTTGCTAAATCTTTCTCAATAGACTATGTCAGCCTACGTGTTCACCTTAAATCTCTTAAATTTTGCGAACAAGCATCTTTTAAGAAACCATACACTTAGTGTACTTTAAATTTTAAATTCAAATTCTTCAACTGGCAAAAGTAATGTGTAATATGTATTTGGTAGTGCCAGATAAAAGGGTTTGTGTAGTTTGAGAGGAATGTCACATCCATCCTCTTTTGCATATGCATCACATAATAGCCTGTTTTATATAGGACATAAGACCTTTTCAAAAAGGGCCTCGAATGAATAATGTACTACAGAGTTGTGTATGTCATCACATATAATAGAAGAGACTCTTGCACCATGTATTAGTGAGGATAGATCTCCTCTGCAATTCTATCATCACATAAAACACCTTCCAAAATTGTCATAGTCAGGTCAGACCAAGCATTTCAATTTTTCATAGCACCATTTTCAGTTTTCCTTCCTCTCACGTTAAGTATCGTCAATAGGACCGCGGATACTTGTGCACACCGTTTAGTGGAGAAAGTAAAGGAGAGAACAGCAAATCATTTCAATGGCAGCTGTCCGCTTCTGTACCTTCCCAGGGATGCTAATTTGGACTGTGCAGTCTAGTTCACAATAACGTTTATTTCCCATCCATACTAGACAGAGGAACAAGCAAAGTGCAACATATTATTCCAGATGACTTCCAGCATCTCAAACGGTGAAAAGGGATATATCCTCATATCATTACAAATCAAAGGGGAGCATGACTTTTTCTTCTTCTCAAAGCCTTAACACCTCTGGCTTTGCAAGCAGAAATTAAAACACCGTTTCTATGCTGAAAACCCACACGATTCTAGGAGCAAAACATTTGGCCCTACACTTGCATTTCACTATTATGCCTATGTCGAAAAGCTTCATTTTTTTCCATGGAACAGTGAACATTTATACAATCATTAAAAGCTCATCTCGCACCATATTTTTATCCTTCTCAGTTTTAATACATTTTTATAATTGCATTGAGGATATTCTAACCCTGTTTTTAGTGCAACAATAAAATTTATGAACCATGACAAACGTATCATGCTAAAGACCACCCGAAGAATAACAATGTGCACGTCAATAGAAGAAACCTGGGCTTCTGCTTCATGAGAATTTAGGATTTGGGGAGGGGGGGATGAAAAATACTTAAGATAGTATTCCCTTGATAACCATGAAATGGTAACAAGATCACACTTTTTTTTCCTAAGCAAAATGAAACATGTGGTGTTATGAAAGACAATTTTTTACAAACATGCTCTATAGACAAGTTTATTTGTAATGAGATTTCAAATTAAAAAAGTCTAGTTTGTGTGCAGATTTTACTGATTTCATCATCACGCTTTCTGGATAATAAATGCGATATTGAATTACCTTACAGCTCTTGCTGCACAAGACCTATTTCCAAATCTATTTCCAATATTCCCGTTTTTACCTGTGCAAATTTCTGCACGGCCCCCACTCCTTCACCACAGCTGCTGACAGCCTACTGTATTAGCCTGCTACAGATAATAGTCTCAGAAAGTAAATGGTTTTCCATCAGAAAACCCTTAGAACCAAATCTTGTTTTCACATCATATTATTGATTAGAAACACACTGAAACATGCAATCACTAAAGACCATGCATGAGAACTCCTAAAATTTACTGAATTCTAATAATGCTTAAGATAGGTATTTTCTAATTAAATATGGCGTGTACTTGAGGGCATGTGTGTATTTCTGGAGTTTCTCTGGTGCTTCATAATACAATACCATATTTTTAAAATAATTCATGAAAATGAGGGGGTAGGGAAAATCCATTTCAATACTTAAAGTTCCCCGATTATTCAAAGTCTCCCTAACATATCACTTAGTCTTCTCCAAATAAGAATAAAGAAATAAACAAACAAAAAAAGAAATATCCTGATAAGGTTCAGGCAAAAGCACAGATAAGCTACCCAATTTTTTAAACAGTTATTGTGACAAAACGGATTGAAAAGGTATTGTAGATACAAGAATACATAAATGAAATGCATCCCACTGGAAAAGCTTTTTTGCTCACATTGTCATTTACAGCTTCTGAATTAATAGACCAAGAAAGGCACCACAGGCACCAACAAAATGCAGTAAAACCATTGGCAGCCAGTGGTGTCTCAAAGTTTAATTCCCCTGGGGAGAAAAGGACACTGCCTAATCTGTATTCAGTCCTGACATTGTCCACATCTGATATGGAACATTAGCTACTAACTCTCTCAATAGACTAGTGTCCTTCAGTTTATATTACTTTATGTTAATAGTAGAAAAATTACACACAACATCATTTATCATTGTTATACTGTACTATACAACCCATAGCTTATTTTAATATATTTATTTACCCCTAAGAGGTACAGAAATTTAAACATATATCTCTAAATCTATATAAATTTAAAGATAAACTTACAGTGCCAGTACCAGTGTGGAGCTGCAAAAGGGATATCCCCCTTAAAAATGTATTTTAATTGTACATATAATCTAGCAAGTGATCACATTGCTTTAATATGAGAAAATCACGTTATTTGTGTTATAAATCTTACAGAATCAGTACATAACACAATGTTGAACCTTAATCATAATTTATCTTTTGATTTTTATTTTTTTTTTCAGTTCCACTACAGGCAGCAGCTCTCTTGCTCTGTTTTCACATCCTTCGACTCCCTCAGCTATCTGCCCTTACATTATTTACCTAGAGATCAGGTAGGCAAGCTCAGTCCCCCTTTTAAAGCGAAAAACCAATGCAGTTCATGAATCAACAAAGAACCAGGATTTACTTTTTTCTGGATCACAATCTACATCTCAATGCATCTAAATTTCAATTAGTCTGTTTAAAAACACTCCTGCGGTCAGTGATGTGTGCTGTTTGCCTGGACGATCCAGAAAAGAAAAAAGACAGCAATGACGAAGAGGAGAGAGAGAAATCCATATTCTTTTAAGTGTATATTAACTTCAGTTTTTAAAATCTAAGATGTCAAAAAGCTTATTAATGATGGATCTATTTTTCAGAAAGGGTAATTATCTACAATCATCCAATCACACTGAATTTTAGGTAATATTTCCTACACAAAATTCAGATTTTTTTTTTTTTTGCTAATGGGAACTGTTTTTATTTCATTTCATACAGAATTGTTAATCTTAATTTAAAGGTTCAAGTAAGGGAAAAGGTAACACACAGCCACAAATACATTTCCCCCCCTCCCCCCTAAGATTTAGTATCCTTGCTATTATAAAATTCCATCCTGTTTCCAAACTGAATTTGTGCAACTTCAGCATCCAGTCTTTGGATCTTATTTGACCCGAACTTCCTCCATCGTGCTTCAGTGCTGTAGAATAACTCACTGAAGTCCGACTGGTTTTAGAACGATCACTCCAGATTAAATGGAAGTTAAGTAGAGCGACTGACACCACTAGAATATCTTTGGATGGTGAACACCCTTTGGTTTTACTACTTACCAATGAACGTTTTTGCTAAACTGCACTGAAAACAGCGAAACCCAAGCAAAACCTTCATACATATAATTATTAAGAATACCGTAGCCTGCCTCTACAAATATTCAAGGAGACATTTTCTCAGGTCAGATGATTTCAGATAGCTTTACTGAGCAAGAATACTCAAGCATTTTCCAGGTAAAAACTAAGTTCAGATTCTGACATCCTGTTGAATATTGCAGCATTTGTCAAGAAATCACGACCACAGCTTCCTTGTGGCAAGGAGAGCAGGTTACGAAAGAACCTCTTTTGCCATAAAACACAAGAAGGATCAGATCCTTAAACAGTCAGAATTTCCATTTCACAGCAGTTTTTCCCAAGCAAGAACAGAGCGATAAATTCAATATTTGACCTTAGAATTTGTAGGGCAGCAATGAAAGAACATACTCCATCCAACAATATTTTTTAATCTATTTTAAAGTGAAGAGACACACTTTAGTATGTTTTGAACTTTTTTCTAGTTAAAAAAATAACTTAAGTCACACCTGGATGATGTCTGTTCACAAAAAAAAAAAAAAAATTAAATGTGACAATTAAAGAGGAGAGTTTGAACATGAATGTTATCACAACTGCAGTAGCTTATATTCACAAACATGATCAACTTTCCACTGGTCGTGTTCATTTATTATTTGTCCTACAACCATTACAATGAAAAAAACCCCCTACCCTCTCTCCAGATAAAAGACATGTAGAAGAATTGGTGAGTTTATACTACGGTGCTCTAGCAAAATGAAGGCAGACAGACAGACAGGCTGGTAGACAGACGTTCTTGCTTGCTCATTCGTTAAGGTCATCTCCTGACCTGCGTGCCACTAAGGAAAAGGCAACAGCTGTTTCCAGTATCAGTGGTAAGAATGATGGAAGTGAATTAATCCACAGATGGAGACCAGCACCTGAAGGGACCAGTCTGGTGAGCAACAACAGCCTTTGCCTGAGAAACTCACTTAAATGTTACCATATGGAGCGCTAACGGAAGACAGAGGGGAATGAAAAAACTCCACGCATCGTGTTATTGCCACAAAAGCTTAAGTATGGTATTATTGATAAGGATAACAAAAAGACTGTCTGCTGAGGCATTTCTGATTTAGAATTCATAAGCTATCAAATTAGTTAAGATGCCTTAATTAAGAGAAACTAGGTTGATTAAATTACTGAACTCCATGGAAAGATTCCACCCAAATAAAACAGTGTAAAAAAAAAAAAAAGATCGCGAGAGAACGGAATTCAGAGATGCAAAAGACCCATTAAAATCTGAATCAATTCCCCCTACACAATATATTTTTCAGACTGAAGATGCATCAGCTGTTAAGCCGATACGACACTTCATGTTAGTCAAAAGGCTGAAAAGCTGCAATCATGTTTTATTAAAATAACGAGACATACTGGGCTGAGCTGAGGGAGAGTACCAGAAAACAAGAACAATTAATCTAATGTCTCTGAACTCCTTCGAGTAGCATTCGCAGTTCAGACACCAGAATATAACTGTCCATCTTTATTTGAATGTATTTTCTACACACAGTTTCAGGGTCATTTTGGAGTAACAGATGGGAAGAAGCAAAGCTGCGCTATCAGAAACGCTGAAAAATAAAGCTCAAATATATTGACAAAGATGGAGAAGTGGACAGCGAATATTTGGAGATCGCTGGCCAGCTTCATCTCTCCCTTATGAACCATAAAACTCACTAAAATAAGGAAAACAAATGCTTGCACAGTCAGGAAGCCTGTGTCCTGCAGCACCGAGGGCTGCGTACAGCTGGTATTGCACGAGGGCGAAGAAGAAACCTCTCTTTACCACCCAAACCGCCAGCTGGGGCGGAATTTGACAGACAATTTTCACTCTGCCAGTTGACGGCAGGTTACGGTATCTCTGGGGTCTTCTCTGGGCATTTCGCCACAGCAAGACACCCCAGATTAAATTAAATGGACAGGTACGACTACTCAGTGCTGAGAACAGGTACTCGTGCGAGCGCCGCACTACCCATACTCCTTCCTCACGCTCTTTCATCTAGTTTTACTCAGCATAAGCCATTGTCAGCCTGTAACGAGCGTGTTCACGTTGCAGAACAAATCAGAGGTTTTCCTGGATTTTTGCTCCCTGAAGTGTTCCCCCAGGGTATCAGCTCTGGGATCACCAGATTAAGAAGTAAGTGTGTGTACACTTCTACTTCTGAGGCTTTTTTAGTGTTTACATTAAAAAACACATTTCAAAGTAGTATTAGAACTAAGATGTCAATAGATCTCTAAACGGAGACTTGGGGAAGCAAGATTTCAGCCCATTTAGGCAGCCTTAAATGAGGAGGAAAGGTTTACCTACTTTAAATGTACTTTTACATTTCAATAGGTTAAAAAAGCTTCACTCCAAAATGAAATTTTGCAGGTCATTTACTGATTATGATTAAATCACCTTCATTTATTACCACATGGAAAATAAGCCACTGTATTCTACATGGGAGGTAATCTTAACTGCTTAGCAATTTATTCAAATACTCAGAAGTTAAAATCATTTCCGGGCTGTTCACTGATTAATAAGGGCAGATGGATGGCAGTTTGAGATATTATTTGAATATCTTTGAAATATAATTCCTAGTTTATATAGGTCAAAGAGGTTTCCCTGTTTACATACTCAAAACTGTACAATATGAAGAAACATATATTTCAAGATGGGATTCTGTGAGGAGATTCAACTTCTGGGGTAAAATGAGTGCCACACAAATACACAGAATTTTTCTGCCCTATTTTCTTCAGAATGTGTATGCAGGTTCTATTAACGGCAAGCAAATACAGCCAAGGCAGCAGAAGGTAGCAGTCCTACAGAGACAAGGAAACATCAGTGATATGACATTGCCTTTTTCAAGGAGCACCTTTTATAAACTGTCTCCAAGGGTTTTGTAAAATCACTGTTCTTAAATCCCAACTGGGAAACCAAGTCTTTCCCACTCCTTTCATGCGGATCCCGCAAGAGGAGCTTGAGTGAGGGGATTTGGGTGCTGCAAAGCATTTTCACAAAGTATTTTGCCCTTGTCAGGTGGTGCCAATTTGTACAACAGTGTCTTGCTAACAAAAAGGAAGCATCCTATAACAATTTCAGAGCATCTTCTCTATTGGATGAGGGCAGGGAGGCAATGGTTAAGTACACCAACTACGTCTCTTTAATTAGGTCATTAATCACCATACTTCAGAGCTCTTGAGACTCTTTTTTTCAAACCCCATATGCTTAAGCTTTAGAAAAGAATTCTTCTCAGCTCTGAAACCAGTAAAATACTTCTACCATTCCTAATAGAACAATAATCTGCGTATTTACCTATCACTTAAATTCTTCCACACATATATTTTCATCAGTGCACTGGCTGTTCCTCTCCAATCTCTGCTTGCTGGAGTCCAAGAACAAGTCACTGAGCTCCTTCCCCATACCCCAGGGGGGAAGCTCTGTTCTCATCCGTAATGACGTAAATCCCGAGCAACTTATTTACATCAGTGAAGTCACCCAGAGGTCACAGAGAACTCTTGGTTTCCTCTGCTTCATCCTTTTGCTTTATCCATCACTTACATCTTTTAAAAAACAACAGGTGCTGTGAACTAAAGCGTACGCAGCGGAACTTGGTTTCCAAAATGATTTGTAGTCTGAAGTGTGGCTTTAGAAAAACCCGGCGCAAAACCTGCGCTGCAAAAACTTATGTTGGCTCATGGAAAGTAAAATGCCTTCTAACCAGATTATGAGACTGAAAGGGAGCAACCAATTTTCTAAATTTAAGCTATGTAACACAGATCACTGGATTTTATCCAGTTTCTTCTGTATTCAGAGCAATCACATATGACTAAGGCATATGAATCAGCTAGTCTTGAAATATTCATAGTTATCCCTTTTTACAATACTATTGCTGCTGTGTATTACTCTAAATTAAAGTGAACACAGAACTGGAAACTAAACTCAGCTACAAATCCCACAAAATTTTACATAGTTCAGAACTCTGAGTACTGAAGGTGATTTTTGCTGTGTAACAAGGATATCGTGTATAAACACCACACTATGTGCCAGCAGCCAAAGAAAGGCACCTTTGAAAACCTGAAGTGTATCTTCCAGACAGGCTAAAAAAGCTGGCAAATAACTAAAAATGCCTTAAACTGGCACAGCCAATTTTTACAGGCCTTTTGTAGTCATGACGAGTCAGAACGGAGGTACCTAGAAATAGCCTTGGCTTTCTGTCCTACAGGCGCGTGGAACCGTGGTGAGCGCAGCACGGCCACGTGGCCCATGCAGGCGTGCGCAGCACCCTTACAGCACGCTCTGGCACCAGGGAAAGAAAAAGACACCAGCAGTCTGCCCAAATCTGCCTTCTACCAATGATTCCGAGATGGAAGGCAGTCTGCCAAAAATTAATATTAGGCTTTTTGTAATTTTTTAAATAATTTGTTATCGCACCGGAGATGAGTGGATACTTACTCCATTTCAGTATGAGTTTTGTTATTTTCAGCTTAATTTAATAACAGCCTAATCCTAGAAAGTGCTGAGCATCCACAACTCCTAATGACATCAGTGTGAACGGTACAGGTCTGCATCTCTCAGAAGTGGGCCCCCAAATCCATAATTTTCAGCTTACTTCACTTTCTGTAACGTGTTATCTGCTTTTCCCGAAACAGGCTGTAAATGGCTCCACGATGGACTAGGATGGACTATACTGAGTTGCTTCTGAAACGACGGCAGAGTGTGGAAATGTGGCACCCAAGAGAGCCAATAATTCCAAGCTGATGGAAAAATTGAAAGAGAATGGGTAGATAAAAGAAGCAGGGGGAAGAAGGAGAACAGCAGCAGGAAAGAGTAGCAGCCAGGGTAGGTCCAGACAGAAGAACTGTAAAGACACGAATCAACTAAGGAAACAGAGAGGCAGATTCTTAAGCCATATAAAATGTTATAGTTGCACTGACAGAGGCAGAAAGATGTTCACCCAGTGAATCTCTTTTACGCACAGTTTAAGCTCTGAAAAGACAGGAGAGCAGAGAGAAAAAGAGATAAGGAGCAAAAATAAAAAGACAGAACACTATATAGGAACGGTTAGAAAAAACTGTATTGCTCTTCGGGCTTGGTATGGTGACCATAAAGTACGCTTAGTTTGTTTCAGTTCTCGTTGGTGGGACTGACTGTTTCTGGAGTTTCAGAGCAGTTGTGAGTAAAAGCTACACAAAAGACAGAGGTGAGAGTAAAAGCTACGCAAAGGACAGAGGTGAGAGGTGCCCCAGAACCAGAAGCCAGCTCAGTGGGACATGAGCACTCGTGTCTCCTGCAGGTGAAAAGTGCTGCTGTTACCATTATTTTGTTATTTTACTTAACATAACTGCTGGCAAATGACATTTCATCTTACTTTGCTTAATTCTGGACAGCCAGTCATACCGAGTTACTGTTTTTACTTTTACATATTATTATAGAATTAGTTTTATAGCTGTTATTTCTCAATTAGTGTATTCCCTTCAGGCGGCTGCAGCCTTTGATGTTTAGTTTCTTTGCAGGTGAAGCCACCGTTGCCATCTCTAAGTCTTGAGACCGTCTTTATACATGAGCCATCATCACCACTATCCCACGCTGCGGGCTCTCTCACTCCCAGCTTGCTTGGCATAGCTGCTAAAAGACACAGCAGACCACATACATCCTTGGGTCTTAAGAGCAGACAACCTCACTGCTTCCATCTTGTGCTGCTCATTATGAACATTTTGGCCTAACTTGTTTAGCTTTTCCCTGAAATGACTACGCTTTTGTCCTTTCATCAACTGCCAGGTATTTACTGCATAAACTGAGGAGTGTAAGTGACAAACTAATCCGCGGAAATGGTTACGCTTTGATGAGCCTCTGCTTTCTCTAGGCCCAAGGACATTAAAAGGCATTTAAATGGTGCAATTGTTATCAAAGACCTACCATTTGGTTATAAGCAATGTCTGTCGTTTTATGCAAGGGGGAACATGAGGAAATGCTCAGAAACTTCTCAGTGATAATTTTTGGCAAGGGTTGACTTCTAAATGAAAACCATGGTCAGCTGTCATAAGGACACATGGAAGGAAACTCCTTACCTGTTCTCTGGAAACAAACGATGATTTGTCTTTCTAATGGAAAGACAAATTGGTCTTTCTAATGGAAAAACAAATGATACAGATGAAGAAAGATGTGGATTACAGATCTATAACACGGGTAACAGTAGTAAATAAATTCCATTAGAACAAAATACCAAGCTTTCTGCTTCACTTAAAGCCAGTAGATGGAAACATGAGACTAAAGTAAAGTATTACCATCACCGTTACTGAAACTTCACCTGCAATAGCCTTAAGGAAAGGTCTGCCATCCAGCAGAGTAATCACCGAGATAAACACAAGTTTTAAAACAGCACTTGCAACGACACAGCATGCGTACAAAGATACTAATGGCAACTGAGAATATTCTTAGGGCATCCTTCTTTTAACACACATGAAATACTCGCACACTTCTTACAGACCACTACCATCAACTGACCTAATGTTCTATCAATAAACCCGATAAACTCCGACACATACGCTAACATATTCTACATTTCAGATTTTGTTTCACCCGCACTGCAAGTTAAAACCTGAGTTCCACACAGAAAGACAATCAAAGTCTCCAAGATAATCAGACTCAGGTCAGTATGTTGTCTATGGCAAAAGTAAGTCTAAAATTCACATTTTATACTATGGGGTGATGGTAGAAACTTTGAGGAATGTCTTTGTAATACCTAGAACAGAATTTCCCACATGGACCGAGATAAATGCCATCTTCTTAATCATCTGTTTGAAATACGAAAGGCAAACATCCAGGCACTGTGTGCATTTACTCCAAAGCCTTGAACAGGATTTTTAGATATTATTAGCAAAATAAACTTGGGACTTGTCTGGTGGATGTCTACTTATAGTGCATCTAGAAGAAAAAGTGCTTGATTGGGAGGATTTGAATGATGAGAGGGCTACTGGCTAAACTGAGGGAGAGTCTTCCCCACCTACACATTCCGGAAGCTCTAACTCCTTCTAGTACGTGAAGGGATTGCACATCCCTCTTCTCCTTCCCCGGCATGCTGATACATGGGACCTCCAGCTCTCAGCACTGCAATCCAATAAACAGGGAAGATCATAAAATATTACGTAGGTACAAACTGAATGAGTCATTGGGCATCTCAGCATTCTCAGGACTCCTTGTAGAAGCTGGGGGGGTGTTATCGAAAAGCAAAAGGAAACACGGCTTAAGAAAGAAAAGAAATATGCTTTTACCACAGTGAAATAAAAATGCTTTGCAAATAGTTATTGGCAAAAATTGAATAAAATAACAGCTTTCTAACTAATCCTATTCTAGTATGAACTATCACCCCACCAGAAGATAAATATTTTTATAGTAACCATATTATATCTGTAATTATTTGTCCTGGTGAATTATTAATATGCATTTACTAAAGGATTTCTGAAAAAAAAAAAAAAGAAAAAGCTTTCCTAAGAAGGAGGAGGGAACAAAACTAAGTTAATAAATCATTCTGCCTCAGATCTCTGAAAGATGTGTTAGTGATGATGTTTTACACTTTCGGTAATTTTATCGCTACTGGCTTAACTCATCTACAGTCTGCCAACAAATTACAGCTAGTATTTGAAAGAATTCAACCTGTCTATTTAACGGGTGGATGTTTGTCCCTTTTTCTTTTTCTTTCAAAGCTGAGCTTTCCTTCTAGACACGTGTATTGAACAGTTCTTGCCTGACCTATGGATTAACCAGAATTTAAATACTGTATTATTTCAACAGGCACTTCTAATATCTGTGTTTCCTGCCATGAAATGTAATTAGGGAAAATTAATTTACCAGGGGACCTCTGAAGCTTTACCTTCTTCCCCACTGCTATTTGCACTGGGCGACATTCAAATGTAATTCCCTTCTATTCCAAGTATATCAGGGCCATCTCCTCTAGACTGCCACAGAGCAGAAAATGGCACCCAGTATTTGGAAAGTTCACAACTGCGACAATTTTCCAGTAAAACTGTACTGTAGCAGTCAGCTTCAATAGCTTTATCATTGTTAATGAAAACAATTGGAAATACACTGAACATCTTACTTCATGACTTAAATCAGTCTCTAACTATGTTAGAGATGCAAACCAGTGCTCCAGGACAGATTACCTCCCTGTGAGTCTCCGATGGACCTTTACTGTTTGTAAATGCAGCTGGTACCCACTGTTGTCAGGCAGGATAATAAACGAGGTACACCTCAGTTCACATCCTTTGTATTGGTTTTCCTGTTATGTTCCTAACCTATACCATCCCTTCTTTTTCAACATTGATTTTGATTTGGAGGCCACGTAATTATATTCAGCTGCAGCACAGTGTTTTTATATGCAACTTCAAAAATCTTTTCGCAGCTGCATTCAAAAGCTCTGTGGGCTGCAGGCCAGCCTTTAGAAATTCCTCTTACGCAGGTTATCTGGAGAGAGGAATGAAGAAACACACCCAATCGGCTGTGTGGTAAACGCAGCCCACCTTTTGCAACTGGGTTTTGAGGATTTTCGCTGTGAAACAAAGGCTGGGGCAGACTGCAGGAATGAGTTACAGAAGTATGTTCTATTTAACTCAACGGTGTCAGGCATATAACGTGCCCTTTATATCTATAGTTTATTTTAACACATATCAAGAAGACAGAAAATTAGTGATCAATGTAGAAGGGAGCATGAGGTTTCATTATAAATTAATGTAGGAAGACTCGGATTTCAATGATGAAATGAACATGAATCTTAAAAATTGTCTGTCTTCATGAAACAGATGAAAATTATTACAGTATATAACTTTTTGGTGACATTTTACTGCAAAGGGCATATTGTTACAAAATTTAGCAATGATGTAGCTAACAGAAATACTGCAGGCATAGATAAGATTATTTATGTAACATGATAAAACATGAAACATGGATGTATTTGAGCCATCAGGTTGCAGAGCGGGAAAAATACTTTGCCCTGCTCTTAAGTGAACCCTCCTGTTAAATCAAGGAGCAACACAGATGGGACTTGTTGGGAGCCAAATTTGCACGACCATAGCCAGTAGTCAAACGCAGTCCACACCGTTGTGTTCCGGCACCCAGAAAGCCAGGGGAAATAAAAAAGAAAAGGAGAAAGTGCAAGAAAGGTTCAGAGAACTTCACTTGGCTTTCCACTTCAATGAAGGGGGTTTTTCCAAATACAAACGGTGCCTGCAGCAACATGAGAGTGCACTGGTAACTGGATGAAAAAGTCATCTCCAAGTAGTGACATCGCAACGCAGAACCGGTGGAAGATTGCTGCAAAGTAATTCTATTCCCCAAGCTGGAGCTAGAGAAAAACCCTAATCTCAGAATTGGCCATGGCTTAGTATTTTTGAGGCCTGGAATTAAATTCAGATTCTGAGATACTTCTAAGATGGAAAGAACACATATGTTGATTGACTTACATGTACATGACTGACTCACATATATACATGATTGACTCCTAAGAAATAATCACTAGAATACAGAAAGTTCAGAGTTAACAGAAACAAACATTTGGCAGAATAATAGAATCTTTATCAGCTCAATGAATCTTGGATATACAATCATTTTTAAAAAAATAAATCCCACACATCAAAACCAGACTGACTTATATGCGTAAAATTTGGGCAAACTCTGCTGGACACATTTCTCTAATGCAAATGTGATGGAGAAAATAGATTTTCACACAAAAGCAAGGTCAAAATTAGGTTTGTCTTGGAACTAAAATTTTAGTCTTACCTAAGAAAATATTTTCCCATCTGTAAGTTTTCAACACTGTTCTGAATTCAGATATAAATTACTTGCTATTCTTAATTAATGGAACCTATATTCAATCTTTGTCTTTTATTTTTGTTTCTATTCCCTTGTCCGTCCTTCCTACCTTGCCAGGAAAAAGCATTCTGTTACATTCACAAGCTTCAACTCTACTCATACCACTGTGATTTCCTTTAAACAAACAAAAAGACAGTAAAGGAAAGAAAAACAGTGAGAACCACCAAACCACCTGCAAACTATTATAAATTCTAAACCCACCCACACAGCCTGTAAGTTATAAGTAAATGAAAGCAAGAACATTCAAAGAGAGAAATAAAGTGGGTTTGAGGGTTTTTTTTTTTTAATCCTCTACAAATACTGTGCAAACAGACAATACTAAAATCTTTAGGAATTTTTTTTTTTATTATTATTATTTTTTTACACTTTTTGGTTGTGTACAAACAACAATTTCAGTTTCCTTCTTTGACTGGAAATGGTTTAACATTGTTCCTGTTATCCGAGATGTTCACGATGGGCTAAATCTTTACTGGATGAAGATCACCCAATCTCAGTAGTGTGCCAACCCCATTCCCTAGCAAAGAGCCATGGAATTTATGCTTTTCCAGAACAGCCACTTTTCGTCTTATTATCACACTGATATTTTGGTTGTTTATCAGACCAAAGAGGTTATCACTTCTGGAATACAATTGAGAGAAACTGGTCAAATAGAGCAAGCCATTGCATTTTCCTTACACCTGAGAAATCTTCACTGTCTCTCTCATGTCATCATGAATAATAATTCATTACTTATACCCGAAAACTTTCTTTTGGAGAAAACAGAAAACAAAAGTCATAAGCTCTATTCTATACACACACCTCACAAAGATCTTCTGTACTGATGTGGTTCTACTAGCTTCCATCAAAGCTAATTCTTTTAGGAGCAGAAACTAGTATTGCTGAGCTACAACCTACCTTCTAATGGTTAACTAGAAGGCAAAAAACCCAGAGGTGGTATCACGGCTCTACTGCATCTAGAAGAATTTTGCTGTGGACATGGTAAGCTAGGTTTTCATCCAGTAAATATGTAAAACACTGAAAGTGATCTAAATTATTTTTCCCTGGAAATAAACATAAAGTATAATAAATTCAGTTTAGTACATTAAGATTTACTATTTCATTTTTGCAACAGACCTATCAGCATTCTGTAAAACTGAGCACCTCACTAAGATGTCAGTGTAAAAAAAGCTACTCGAGTATTGAAATGCTTATCACTTACATAGTAACCAAACATAACCCAAGTAAATGAATTAACTCCATTGCCATGGAATACACTGTAAGAAATTCAAGATTAGAAAACACAGGATAATTTTTCTTTCACATATCTGCCTTACTGTTCAGCTGGATGAAATTTAACATAATTGTGCTTTCATTTATTATATGTAATAATAAAGGCACAATAGAAATACTATAAAGGTAAGAGAATGGTGCAGTATTTGCCTACATGTAAAATAAACAAAGGACGCACTTATGAAATATGAATGCCAAGAATTACAAGGTCTGAGCCCGGCCATAGAGGAAATACAAAAGAATATTGAAATATCAATTTTTAAAAATCCAAAGAAGCTTTATGAGCAAAGGAGCCACCCATGAAGTTTTTTGGTCTGAACTTTCAGCAGGTTAATACAGCTATATATATATATATATATATATCTTATTTTGCACGTAAAAATTGTCAGCCTCGGAGCATGTCAAATTGGGACCATGCAATTTTACTTAGAGCAATAAGTAAGCTAAAAAACACAAGGCTTAACATGTATTACAACCAATACTGTTGAGTATTTACTACTACTTATTTAATTTTACTTTATTACTTTCTTCCCTTTGTGCCTTTGTTTTCTACCAAAGGATTTACTTATTTATTTATTCTTTTATTTCTTTATTTATTGAGGAGTGATATCTGAGAAGTCAGTCATCTTTGGATAGGATAATTGCGGATGGGAAGCTTCTGTGAAGTTACAGGTTTATATCAGAACATCAAAGTTCATCATACAAGTTCACCACCTGCCTCTCGTTAATTTAACTACTGACTCATATATAAATCCACTACAAAGTTTCTGAAACTTTTCAAATTATTGTCTGTAAAACAGATTTAAAATCCAAACTATAAGCAAAGCAACAGCTCAATCGGTGGAAGAGCAGCCCCCGTGTCCTTTGTCACACAAGGACGCCGCTACTTGGGCCCTCCCCTTTCTCAAAGTGTATTAGCTGTTAAAAACCCACTCCACACTGACACAGCACCAAAGTGCATGAGGTCAAAAAACATTCACCTACCACAAACCACAAAGCCAGGCTCTTGGTGTTAGCAGCAGAAAGAGACTTTTCATGTAGACCACAAGTTTGACCAACACAGACCTAGGCCTAGCAGGGAGGGACATGGCAGCGGTCTGCAAGTCAAAAGGTGCCGCTCAAGTAAACACAACAAGCGCTCCAAGAAAACTCAGTGACTCCACTACACTGCTAGAGAAGAGGAGCCAAGGAAATTCAGGCAGATTAATAAAAAACAGCTGATCAGAGTTACTGCAGGTTGCAGTGCTTTGCCTTTAAAAGGGTTCTTCATCTTTCCTGACCTGGAGTACTAATGGCCTACTACAAACTGATTAGGGGAAATATAAACGCTTTAACCTGACAGTGATGGAGCAATAAAGGCAGCAGACACTGCTCTTGAAGCAACAAAGAAAATACTGTTTAAAACACCCCAAAACTTCTACTCATCTCTGGACAGTCCCTGCACAGCGCATTGAGAGCCGATCACGGCATTGTTTGGTACCTGTCTAAACCCAGGGAAAACACTGAGGACTAACTTAATGATCTTAGTTCTTTACGCTGTAAGTACTAGTATCAAGTCCCGATAACAACTCACACGCAATTTCCATTGTGTACATGTATTTATGATGTGGTTATACTCGGATTTTGTAAACACAATTAATAATGAAGCTTGTGATTCAAATGCTCGTTAGCAACACGCTTTCTGTAGTAGCACATGTAAGATAACTTTTTCACTTCTTCTGTGAACCTGTTATATTATCTGCCTGTAACCAGGCATTTACACGCTATATTAATGGAACAGTGCTTACTTAAAATAAATATGTGCACATCATATATGTGTGTTATGTATTTATGTGTATAGGCAGCATATATGCGTTGACACATACACACATAAATGTATGAAAATAAATTTTATAGTAAAGCCAGTAAAAAATAAGGTTTCCTACAACCTTGTTGTAAGTCTTTTTTTAGCCCCCATGACCATGTAGGGAAGCTTTATTTTGTGGTTGTAGGATTTCCTACCATCGTACTTTCCTCTCTCTGTATCACTTCCCCTCACTGAAAAGACTTTCTACTAGGCTGGCATCTGTGTTTACATGCACAAATTTTGTACATTCATATCCATCTGTGTCCCATAGCTATGAAAAACAGTACTGGAAAGAAATGCCTTGAAAGTTTGAAGATTCCCATTTTCACTTTTATATCTGTTTGTGGTTCTTTGGATAGTTTACTCATTTTATTTTAATGTGTTTCATGAAATACTTTTCCAGGCTATTAACCCCAGAATTATTCTGGACAGGAAAAATTCTGTTTATCTTGTGATTTTTGATTTGTGAAATTTGTCCACTATTTCGAACATAAGAGATAACTGCAAGAGATGTCACCAGCACCTGAGGTCTCTTGCAGAGAGCAATATGACCAGCGTGTTCGACTCCGTACTTCTACAAGACACGTGCCACCTCCCTGACCTGTGCTGCTGCTGGGAACCTGGCCGCACTGTGAAGTTCTGTTTATCCCTCCATGGAGTAAATCTGCAATGGTGATTATTCCATGCTCGAGCCACCTGTCCTAATGAATAACCCTTCCTGTGTAGCTGTTTCCAGATATTGGAGTTAGTTACTGAAGCTTGAAAGACAAGTAGAGAAATTAATAACTGGCGCACGCGCTCTTCACATGGCACAGGGGCAAAATACGGAAAGAGGAATTCATTCCTGTGGCTTTCCTACAGTATCAGAAAAGGATTTGTGAGTATCAGACCTGCCTCAGCGTGAACCTGACCAGACAGACTGGTGAGCAGTACCATGAATGTGGTTGGGCTTACATTGGGGTAACTGAACGCTGATTATCGTTTTACTTCAAATTTCTGAAAGAAAGAGAACCAGAGACTTACAAACCGATCGGTGCAGGACCACACGTGTTATTTAGTAGCTAAGGGAACTGAACCAAGAGCCCCCCTGACCTCATCCAGTATAGCACTAGCACCATATTTTCTCAGGCTATTGTTATTTTTAAAACGAGAAATTTATCAGTAGATGGGTTTGCATATTACTTAGCTTTTTTAGTTAGTACTATTTATAAAAGAACAGTGGTAAATATACACTAAATGGCTTTGCCAGTCATTTCCAACAGCAGATCCTTCTGAGCCAAACAAAGCGATGGTTTGGGAGCTTTGCTACTCTTTTGCCAAACAGTGCTGGATTGACTAGCTAAATTCTGTAACGCAAATACACAATAACAAACAATGTCAAAGAAACACACATTTCAACAGCCCCTGGAAACTTCAAAGTATGCTTTTCGTGTGTTTGAAGTTGAAACAAGTAAGCAATACTGTTGTCTCCGTAATTTGTTGATTTTGGTGTTTCTCCAGACCTGTAAAGACCAATTCAGTGACGTGCAGAAAAACAGAGCGCATTTGTTCAGCATCCTACCCAGCAAACTCCATGTTCTCTACAAAGACAAAGCTTTTTGTTAATGCTATATTGTATTGAAGACGCTTCCCTATTGCACTTATTTGCTGTGTCACCAGAAGTTATCTGCATGGAGATTTAGTAACACCATTAAAGGAAATTCAAATGGACGTTAAGCATACATATAAAGTACCCTTATATCCAGTATGCGTATGTTTAGATTTTTTAATTCAAACTGACTGACCGCTGATGAAATTGAGTTAGCTAGTAGGTTTGTAGGGGTAGTATCAGTCACTCTGCAAATTATTCCATCAAAGAAGCAGCCAGAGGTATAGAAAGGACCAGGAGAAAAAAAAAACAAACAACAAACGTTCCTCACTATTCCAATACATCAAAACCATTGTTTAGAGCTGATGGGACAAGACTTGGCTGGTGCACATTTCTAAGCAAGACCCAACTGCCATTCCATTTACACAGCGCTCTCTCGGTTCATGCTTCTCCTGACCACCAGAGCTGGCTTGACCATGTTCTCTCTCCAGCTCAAGTACTTCTGGAAAAACAAAGCATCTGCCTTCTAGTTTTGCTGGCTGGCTAGTTTTCTAGTTCTAGTTTGGCCACACATGGTAGGATAAAACTGTGTGTTACTTTTTCAACACTGCTTATAACAATAAATCCCCTCTGTTTCCATTCGCAGTATTTATTATAACCAGAGACCAATACCTGTAACCTAAAGAGCAACTACAGCTACTTCTTGTAATTTCCTGTAGACCCATTCAAATCAATTAAGCTTCTCCAGTTTACATGGCTGAGAATCAAGCACACTCCTTTCATAAACCAGCCACCTCCTGGTAGAGGAGGGCAACCTAAGAGACACTGCTTTTGAATCTTATACAGCTGCTTTCTGTACTGCCACAAACCTCCAACCATTAACACTGCTATACAATTTCTATTTATTCCTTTGTTATTATTGTCTCAGGCCTTGGAAAGAGATTATCTAAAGGCCCTGTTGTGAAGGACATACCACGTGAACAGTAACGATTACGCTGCTGTAGTCTATGAGCAGGCTGACTTGCTTTTCTTTTTTCTTTTTTATTCTTTATGTTTTTCATTTGCTGAAAAACTGTTTAAGGGAGAAAAACCAAACACTTCCCCTGCTCCCCCCAAAATCCCAACTGTGGGAATGTTTGCTTTTTTTGGCAGCACTAATATTTATCCCTTACTTAATAGGAATTCTCCCTTGTGTTAAGAATGTTGCTTTTACAGCTCGAAGATCTAAACATGAAGTATTTTATCAGTATTCTCTTCTTCTCTCCTCTCTATGCAACTTTGGAGCAGTTAGGAAAAAGCAAATATTAAAACAAAAATTACTGTCTTTGAGTGTCTGTGAAAATTTATGTACTAAAAAGCAGCTGTAAAATTTTTAATGTTTAAATTAATGTTTTATGTTTACAATAAAAACTCTCCAGCCATGAAGGGCTTTTAAAAGCTACATGCTAAATACAAGCAAAACCAAAGCAAACAATAACACCCCTGTGAAGCCCAGCTTCAACACACAAAATGGCAAATAAGAGTTTTGTGTAGACTTCATCAGTTTTCCTGTCTTGCTTTACATATAAAAAAACCCCAACCCTAGGAATGTCAAGGCTACAAAAAGAGATGATTAGAATATGTAGAATATGAAGGCAAAAAACTTGTAATTCCTTAATAACAGGTTTTTCTGCAAGTCTGAATGTATTTGTGACAGTCTGGTTTACTCTTTTATTTGAATTGTGTTATAAATAAAACAACTTCTCTCCTCCCCCATTTCTGCCAGCTGTAAGCACTCCGTCCTCCAATAAAGGTTGAAACAAATGAATAGGTTTAAAAGAGACCATTATGCACTAGGTAGTGCAGACTGAGGAGGTGAAATGTTGCCAAATCATACTCCTTTTAAAATCAATAGGAATTCTTGTTATTGGATTCAATGGGAGTATAATTAGGTTCTAAACTCACACGCTTTCTCGACAATGTGCGTTTCTTTACCTTTTTCAGTCCTGTTTCCCTCTCAGATATGGAGAAGTCTCGTTGTTCCAAAGTGCTCTCAGTTTGAACAGCATTTTAGCCATTTCTCCCTGCAATACTTGTGGCACAGGCTAGAGAAGGCAAACTCTGAGCACAAGTAACCTCAATTACCTATACTGAAATTCAGCTATAATTTAACACCAACAAGAGCATAGCCCGTTCCCCAGCAGACATTTAAAGCCTTGATATCCTACGTTCCCCCTCCACCCTCACGCTCCTGGGCATCGCTTTCTTAGTGACCCGGTCAGAGCAATCCCACGTACTGAATCATCACCGCTATCTTTTCCTTTTGCAGCTCCGTTTTGTTTTGCAGGTCTCCGTGTAGGGAGACTGACTAAGCCCAAATATATTTAGGTTGAATCCAATATAAATCTGTCCCACAACTTGAAATGATTTTCAAAACCCCCATCAAAGTAATTACAAGAAGACCATATAAATAACTTCCCCTTGAAAGGTCTGCGTAAGGAGGACCTGGCATTTACCACATCTGCATGTTGGACTCCAAATCAGCCACCGGGGAGTCTTGAGTCCACCCCCATTAATCTCTCAATGACTTGCTTTTATAAGCAGTGTATTGAACAACAACAAAAATATATAAAGCCACACCATCCCCCCAAGCCCACGAATTAAGAGTTATCTTCTTCAATTTTTTTTTTTCCATGCACAGACATATTATGGTTCACAAGCCAAATCCTACGCAAATAGTTTTAACTCTTATCCACAGTGCTATCTTCATAAATTAATTTGTCAGCCTTTACTTTGTTCCAAAAGAGGGGATGTGAGAGCACTTTTTTAACTGTTTCTTGGTTAGAGGTAGTTAAAAAAATTACTGGGAAGCATTTAAAATGGTGAATATCCTTTTTTCTAGTTTGCTAGAAACAGGAAAAAAAACCCACAAAAAACCAACCAAAACAATATTTTCCTCATTTTCTCTCTTACTTGTTTGTAGTAGAAAATATTTCTCATGTCAACTATATCTTTAAATTACGCGTAACTCAAAAAAATTAAAGATGGTCAGAGAGTATAAGCATTAACGTACAAGCTTTGATGTTTATTTGGAGAATGGAATTAAAATTTACTACAAGTGATAACAGTGGCTTCACCTTCCTATACCTGAAGTCAGTTGTTCCACTAAGCACAACCGAAGGTTACCTTAGAAAAGGCCAATCCTGCCTGGCTAGAATAATTGGCAGAGTTGTCTGTAGGAAGCACGCACATAGCTTCTAGCTTCAAGTGTTTCCAATTCTTGTCAATGCTATAAAACTTAGGAGGTGAGTGATTTTGAGGATGGCACTCTCCATTCCTACTGATCTCTCTGATAACTGTTCTATCAGGACTTTAAAGCACGCAGACCTGAAGTTCTTTAAGTTCCTCTCCTCAAGGACAAGGGAAAACTTTAAAAAAATGTGTGTGTGTATGTGCACACGCATATAAAATATATAAATCCACATACAGACAGGTAAACATTTGAACGAGTTTTTGCAGAGAACTTAGCAAATTTTTACTGTGAAGATCTTGAAAAAGAGTTTCCAAGGGCTCTTTCTAGAAAAACCGTACAAAAATTTTGCCCAAGTCCATCCCAGTGGAGACGGGTTCGAAGAATATCCAGGTCCTAAATATGGCTTTTCATGCAGAGATCTCATAGCTATTTAGAAAGTGAGGTAGCGCTACTGCAGTGAACATACTTAAGAACATGTATTTAGATTATTTCCAAGATGCTCTTCACATATTTAGCACAATCATTTTTCATCATTTGTATGACTAGATTTTTCGAGACTATCATCTGTGCTCAGCTCTTCCTTCAGTCTGCATGTATCCATAATTAATTTGTCCATAAGCATGATTAATCATTTTTAAACATGCTGAATACATGCACAGCTCTTCTATAGATGAGATATTCCTATTGCAGAAGATCTGCTGAAAACAGATGAGGACTTTAGACATTTTATTGGTTTTATTAGTTCATATTAGGTCTGTTACAAGCAAGCCAATTACATTAAACATCAGGTAAATAAAGAGTAAGATATCTTGGTTTTAAAGCAAACCAAGGGGAAAAAAAATTAGATTTTATTTAGTTTTCCCCAAATTCAGAAGCCCTCATGCGAGTTTCTTCTACAGTTTGCGACTTGTAATGAATACAGTTTGACAGAAACAAGATATACCGACTGATAGCAGCAGGGAACAGAGACACAGTGTGCATTCTCAAACAGGCGCATTACTGGTGATAAAGGATCAGCAGCCCTTTAGATGAGGATACAAAGCTAGCGGTGGTATAAAAATATAAGAAGCAGTGACATTTTAAAAGAAACTATTCTTGTATGGTCTTGTCCATAGCCATAACTCTAGAAACGAGCTTCTTTTCTAACGCGCCCTCCAGGATTAAAAAGGCATAGATACCATGCTATATATTAAAATTAGTGTTTCTTGGCCTTGGATAGTTTCAGATCAGAGTCTTCATGTCCTGGAGATGATTCAAATAAGCAACTTCTCCATTAGGTAATTTAGCCTGCTTATGTGGCTGGTAGCTAAGATTTATTACCTCGTCATTTTAGTTAAAATTTACAAAATTAGGTTTGGACAGTGGAGAGGAACATCAGAAGCAGTTGCAGCACTACTACAGCACAACGGAGGAGTGAAACAAATTTGAATAGAGTAATTCTTAACTACTATTTATCTGTAGATTAAAACCAAATAGACACAATTTAAACCCCAGGGACAGGAATAAGACTACCTGCGCTTTCTGAAACCTCCCTACAGCAATGATTTAAGAGTACCAATGGGATATTTTTACTTACTAAAGAGGGAATTTGACAAGCATGCTAGTTAAAAAGGCTGAAAACAGCTACAAATTTCTTTATCAAAATCTGTACTTAGAATTACCATTAACACCACAATCTTAATTATATATGGAGCTTTTAACATACAGTACTTTAAAAAAGAGTTTAATATTGCTAGCTCCCACTATGAACAAGGAAAAAGATAGATGTGGAGATGAACTGCTTGTTCAATTCACCAGTACACTGGTAGGAAATCTGGGACAAAAGTACAATTATCCTCTTTCTTAGTGTTAGGAGGGAAGCACTGATTAGTCCAGCCTACAGCCTGTTTGCCTCCCAGGATCCCCAGTGATGTCCTGTACAGCTCCTAAGAGTTCCCAAGACTAAGGAAGACCTACATGGCATTTCATTTTCCTCCCCCTACTTTTTATTCCCAGGACACGCCAAGGAGGAGCTCTTGGCAATGCTACCGTGGTCACTGGTGTTTCTGACAAGCCATAGCAGAGGGTATTTTGATGCGTTTTGGCATGCCTCCTGGAAACACAAAAAGAGGCCTTAGTTGAAACAGTATATAGGAAATGCAAAAGAAAAATCCGTAGAATCCATCCAATTTTCTTTCTACAGGCACATTTTAAATTATCATTTTTACAGAAGCCAACCAGATACACTCCTGGCCCCACTGCTGGAGAAAGTTTGCGCTGTGTTGCTCTCAACATACAAAACATTTGCTGGAGTTCCTTTCTCTCTCTGCTCCTATCTAAGGTATTCGAGTTGGCTCTAGGAGGGGGACATTTTGCCCTTATGTTGTTCAGTGCTCTAATCTGTTATCCTCGAGAACAGGAGGGCACCAGATCACTGTGCCAGTTACCCTCCCAAATCTCTAATGAATGTTGACAGTAAAATATTAGCCACAGTATTAACTGCCAGATAAGAGACAGTACTTCTGAGGCTTGCACATTCCAATCAAGTGGGTTTCATTAAAAAGACTCGTTACCAATAATAACAGACAATTGCAACATTTTCTTAAACAAGCACTAAAATAAAGATGACTCACTTATCTTTGTACTGCTATAAATAGTGATTTGTTTCTCTTCCCTCCATTTCATTCCCTCCCACCATCCTTCAATCAGACGTAAAACTTTCTTTTTCTGCTATGGGAGGAGGGAGAGGAAAAAACCCAACACCCAAAGCTCAACAACTCTGTATTTAGGCTAAGTCACTCTGCATCATCGCAGCTTATGAGTTCCAAATATAGATGTACCCATCAGCTCCTCCAAGCAGCAGCATGGCCCACACTTCCTTCAGCCCCAGAGGCACATCAAAATCGTGCTCGTGAGAGAGAAACCCTGTGGCCAAAAATGCAGTTAAAGCCTGGCTCTTCCCACAGCTTCCACACAACTGGTTTTATTTCAGTTACCTGCATTGTAGTGCACAGTGTCAGTATATTTACAGTACCGTTTATATTAATACCTGCTCCAAGAATCATCCTGCAAATATAGCAGAATCATTCCAGGGATAATAAGACAGAACGTTGTTTTGCAGCAATGCAATGTTAAAAAGCTTCCTTGCTCTGAGAAAGTCTTTGCAATAGAATTCGTGGTTTTAGCTTGTAGCATCCTGGTAGGACACGTGCATCACGATAAAAATAACACAAACATCTTCCAGAGACCCCCAAGTCCAGAGTAACCCAGGTGCCAGTCACACACCATCATAGCAAACTTCAGGTAGGCTCAGAGAAGCAAAATGCCTCCCAGGACACTACCCCTACCAAAACTTCCAAGTTTTTGCTCTTTCCTCCATAACTTGCCAGTCTCCTCACCCACCGAATGCCTTTTTTATGGCATTACAGATACAATTGTATTTAAATAAAGCAAGCACAGCATCTTCATCTAAATGTTAAGGAAATATTTATCAGCACAAAGGCGGTCTCACCCTGTACAGTGTTTACAATGTTTTTTATCTTCAGGCTACATTAGGATTTGCTGTGAAATGGTATTTGGAATGGCTTGTGAATCACTGCCAAATGTGGTTGCTCCAACCACATTGCAAAGCTTTGCACAGCAGTAATCGTGGGGTGTTTCTGACACTGGGAGCAATTGGTACAGAAGAGCAGTAAAAAAAGAGATGGTCTGTTCTTTTCTCACTTAATCCCTTCTGTTGAAGCACTCTTAAAAATCAGAATAAAATATGAACTAAGATAACAGATGCCCTTAATGAGGCCCTCTGTTACTCTACTAGAGCATCTCTGAAAAAATAAAATATATAGATGCTGTTTCAGCAACTAAGACAATAGAATTACAGAGAGCAGAAAGTCTGATTCTTTGGGGCAGAGGGTTATCATCAGCCAGGAAGGAATAGTTGGTGTGCTTGGAAGCAACGGTACAAATTGCAGAATGCTAAGATATCATCTGTCTCCACTTCTCAGCATACTTCTCTTGATACCAAACCCCACTCCCCTCCTTAAAACTAGATGTAAAAATATAAATAAATAACTTGTAACAACAGATTAAAAACATGCAAAGGCATTTTCCACTTCATAAGAAAACCTGCATGGAAAGAGACTTTAATGCAGAAAAGTGCTGCTCCTTGTTTAAGGGAAACATCACCTTCTTTAAATGTATAAAGGCAGAATACCAGATAAGCTTCATTTAGAAAAGAAATCTGATAAAAAAGTGCAAAATTGATCTTATACGCTTTTAATTCTACAAACCAAAACAAATAAATAAATCACTCTAAGACTCGAAAAGATATGTGCAAATCCTATTAAAGTCCTTTTAGACTCAAAAATCTTCAGCTGTGTATGATCCACAGAACATTTACAGCAACTACCATTTGTGGTACCTAGCTACAAAGTGGCTTTTCCGATTATCCTAGTCTAAATGGCATTTGAACACACTGAATACTATCCGAGCACTAGTAACCTTCATCTCAAATTTTTCATAAGATTATACATAAATGCAGTGGTGATAAGCACAACTTTGCCAAGTACAAAATCTTTCATTTGTCAGCAAACATTATTTGGCATTTGCTTATTGCTCTAGGAAAAAGATCCAGCAACGAGTAGTCGTAAGGTAAGAAATAAAGCTTTATACCCAGTATTTCCTAAGAACAGAATAGTAAATCTAAAGTCACTTTATGGATCTTTCAAATAGATGTTGTCATCAAAAGGAATTAATTACTGTAATTGAAGAGGAAACCATTGCAAACTGGTTTGTAATGCAACTGGTGAAACTTTATACACTAATTCCTGAATTAAAACGAACAATTAAAATGCACAGATTTCTAGTACAGCATCGCATTTTAATACCGTTAAACTTCTCCATGTACCTTTATATGGTCAGGTCTCATTTTGATCTGAACCAATCTGACCCAGCCTCAGCCACCTCTCTTTATAAGCATGTTATTTGTAAATATTGCATATGTTCGTCTGTTCCTCTAAAACAAGATATGATAGACCATTCAGAGGCTCAGGAACTGATTGATAGGGATTTACAGATAACAATAAAATGCAAAGACTCATTTTAAAATTCAGTACAGAGCGCAATGGTTTTTAGTTCAAAATTGCCATCAACAATTATCGCTTATTTGAATAAAACAAAAGAGGAGAGTCTCAGAAGAATTGTATGCATGTCACTCCTACCTTGACAAAAGAAACATGTTTTTAATCTTCTTACATCACAAATCACAGGAGCTCTCTAGTCACTTCAGTATAGAAGGAGAGAAAAGGGGAAGTTATACATTTTCAGGCACTAACAATTTAAAATTAAGACAAGAACAAATATTGTCAGTAGAAGCAGAAGACAGTGGGGAAAGCAACTCGGCTTGTGGAATAACAATATTGTTAAATAGAAACGGTTGTTTTCTGAACACAGTCATTTTATAAATTGTACAGTAAAGCTTTTATATGTAAATTACCCAAACTCAGAAACCTTTCACTTCAAATTGAATTGAGAATAGCTTGAAGTAGAACACTTTAGCGAAAACGTGCTTAAAATGAACAAAATCAAGAACAGCTAAGGCGCACACACACTGTTTCACTGGAAAAAAAATTCCTGTAAATACATATTTGATTGATGTACTGCTAACAAAAAAGGATAAAAAATTGGCTTCAAATATATTTAGATAGCCTCTTAATATGTGCATTTACTTTTTTCTTTTTCATAGGTACTGATTATAATTGTTAAAATATGTGTATTGCCAACAAATATATAACTACGTTACATGAAAGATTAAAACTACTACAGTGGAAGTACATTATACAAATAATCACATTATCAGATGTAAAAGCTGCCTTTGCCAACATACTACGACAATGCAATTTCCCCTTAGCTTTTGAACCAAAATTTGTATGATTCCATCACTGTATCTTTACCTTACCAACATCCTTTAAAATAACCCAATAGCACATGACGGTCAAACTCGAACAACTGTTCTGCACCAAACCATCATGCTGGATACTCCGTGAAGGGACAGGAAATTGTGCTTACAAAGCTCACACGGATTTTAAAGAAGTTATATATGAAACAATGGCAGTATCTGTTGTTTTCATCAGCCTTACAAATGTATTTATCTTTAGGTTTTCTAGCCAGCCTGGCACCTCTAATGATGTTCTGGCTGGAAATGACAATTGACACAGACCATGCTATTGGAATGCCAGCCCCGTATTTTTATTTCTGGTATAAATTCCTGGTATTTAACAACTTTTTGACAAAACTAGCTGTAATACATATGTTTTTATTTGATTCTCTTTGACTACGTTTGACTCGACTGCTCTTATCAGAGCCTTGCACAAATAAAACTGTCTCGTGGTACGGTCACGGTGACTATATGAGGTGGCACATGGAGGTACCTGACTGGGGGTAAATAAAATAAGAGCTAATCATAGGGCAAATGTGAAGGAAAAGAAAGGCTAACCTCAAGAAGAGGATACAGCCCTTACCAGAAAGTAACCTATATATAGTAGCAAAGGAATAATCTCTTTGTAAGGCCGAGCCCTTAGTAAAATTATTTTGAATTTGCTTAGTTGTTGTATACTTCCTCCTGGCTGAATATGGAAATCTGATTTTATTTCATGCTTTTAGGTTAATTCTCCTTTTGGATTTGAACATGGCTACGAACTACTTGAGTAAGAGCTCGGGAGACATTTGTCCTAGGGCAAAACTTGGTCCTTAACTTACCGGTTTGTAAGGAGAGCAGGCAAATTTAAGTAATAACCAATAAAATGATGGACTTTTTAAGCTAAATCGTGATCTTCCTCACATCAACTAATTATAAGGCTTGCAAAAACTATGTTAACTAAAAAGATTAACAAATAAAACATTAAAAATAATTTTGGAGCCAAGTAAACTGTAAGTGCAATGCATAGTTCCCTTAGTTTAAAATCTGAGAAGCTTTGAGCTGGCTAGTCTGCTCATATAAGTCCATGTATGTGAAGAATATAAAGAAGACTATCAATGATACTCCCTATTTATCTGTCTCAAAGTGTACTTGTAACACACAGAAATGAATATGGCATACTGAACAACATCTGCATAACAAGACAATTGTTTACACAAGTACCAAAGCCAGTAATATCCAGGGCATTCATAGAAAAGATGAACTAAATTGAATAGTTCATATTTTTGCTACAAATACATGTGAAGACAAAATAAAAGCTGTATTTCAAATCACCTTCCGTAAAGTGAAAAATGTTCGCAGTCTAGCAGTTTTATATTATTGTGCCTTCACATGAAAAAATGCCATTACATTAACATTAATAATCTCCTTGCCATTAAAGCACCTGCAGCGAAAGGGTAGCTAAAATGTACAGTATTTTTACATTAGACACAAGGCAACTTAGTGCGACTGAAGAATAAAGAGTGTAGTTCACTCAAGTTAGGAAGCATGTATGCTCAAATGTACAATATGACTAGGCATTAGCTGAGGATACAACACAGAAGATAGCGAGAGATTTAAGTTCCACAGACGACATACTGTACCCTAGAGATTTAAATAATGAAATAATATGCAAATGCTGAAAACGGGTTACATTTGAATATTTTTTTAAAAAATGATCTTGCTGACTGAGATGGGAGCCTGGTTCCACCCGGGCCAGGTTTCTCTAAGCACTGACACCTGTGACAAGCTGATGGCTTACTCTTTAACATTACTCTATGAAGTTCTTTCTAACTTTAAAAGGATTTACTGAATGTTGCCCCAAACATTTATTGAAAGCTAACTCAAGATTTAAAAAAGGTGTTTGTTTGAAAATTTGATCATCTTGCTTTTAATTTCTGTTTCTCGTGACCAAGGTGGGTATGGCAGACCAAGTGCCATCATGCGATTCCTGAGTGTGTTCGTTCACGCAGCAACCCGGTACAGCCCCATCCAACCTTCTCTCCAGCATTTCCCGACCAACTGAGTGAAAACAATGCCCATTTCTTCCTTTCAGCCCATATGGAACTGCTTCAAAGGCTTCAACATCCTCCAGGCTCACACGGCATAGCCATCGCTCTGGACTATATTAAAACTCAGCCTTTGCCCTTGTACCAGAGAGCATAAATTTTTGGGAAAAAATGTTACGTGACATAATTCGTTTGAGCTCTGCTTGGATTCCTTGTGTTTAGCCCAATTAGCTTTACTGGAAAAGTAGAACCCAGTATTTTATTTCCTTTATTTTTACTCCCCAAACTTCACGGGTATCTTCAAGACCTCTGCTGCTTAATTCAGAGTTCATATGATGACTCAATGTCTTTCAGATCCAGTCGTACCCCGAATCATCAGGAAAACTTAGTGGCTGAGGTGCAAGATCTACTCACCTGCATTTGCCACGAAGATTGACGATAATGAAAAGCCCAAACCAAAAAACAACCTGGTGATATTTCCTCAGTTATCAAAGAAAATGACTCACCTGGGGTGAATGAATGAGCAGAATTTTGAAAGATAGTATTATTACAAGCCAGAAACTAAAATGTTATTATACCCCTTGCTAACTGATATTTCAACTATTAACGCTGAACTCCATCTAACTTATCTGAACGCTTTTGCACTGTCTCTTCCTCTCTATTGCTAAATGCGTGTACAAGACCATGAAGGAGACTTAGGTATATTGCAAAGGTTATATTTTAAGATGATATGGGATGGATGCATCTGACTTTTTAAATCTTTCTCACTCTTCTTCAGAAAAGGAATCAGAAAACTGTGTGGTTTTACTGCACTGTATCTTTTGGTGAAAGCAGATGGATATTTTTAGCATGAAAAATGACTTATGAATTTTTGAACATTTATTAAAAGCAATACTGCATAACATTTCAGGAAATACAACCCACCAGAAATCTTTTCATGTTTAGATCTAAAAAATTAATATTTTTCTCCCCTGAGTAAAATGATATACCTAATGACAGGAGACTTAAACGCTAAAAGCACTTTCAATATTTTCAATCATTCTTCTATACGCTTGTGTGTATTTCACTTCTTTTACTGGTAAACATGCAGTTCAACTTGCTAATAAAATAACTTTGAGTTAACATTTAGCTTGATTTTTGAAGATAACATTGTCAAAATTTTCCTACCAGCATTACTATAATTGACTCTTCCCCAGGCATCTGCAGCTGGACCGTGACTGCGCGGCCCTTTTTAGGGAAGGAAAAGAAAGGAAAGGACTCCATTTCTGTGAAGAAAGTATCTTTTTTGCTCAACGTGGTCAGCCATAGGCATTTACAAACAGGAATGAGGCCTTACTGTTGATCTTTTCCTGCTAAAAAGGCAAAACCTTTTAGACAAAAGCGACTTCTTCTGAGGGAGGAAGACAGTTGGAATTCACAGGTTCCCGGTTCCCTTAACGCACATCCACCCACGAGCTGCCTTTCCCTTTAGTGCTGGTTGACACCACAGAGGCAGAAACGTACCCAGATTCTTCACTTCCTCTTGCCCCGATTGCTGCATTTGTTTATTTTATGGCCTAAAAGAAATGGCATTCTGTTTTACCTTCATTCTACGTGACTTTCTCAGACTTGCTCCGGGATGCCTTTTGGAATTGCATAAATGTCCAGAATACAGCTATTCCAGATAATGAAGATATTTGTTGTGACATTCAGGAGGAACAAGGCAAAATTAAGCTAGGATGATAATAAAAAAAGTTAGGAACCAGAAAAAATTGCAACTAAAATGTTTAAGAATTGTACCCAATCTAGGAATAAAGTGCCACTGGCTAATGTAACTTCTCTTTCCTCTCATTTTCACCCTGACTTGCCGCATCTTACCTTTAGTTTTGGCTCCAGGTCTTTTATTTCCTGCTAGCACTGAAGAATTTAGAAGGCTAAATCATGAAGCATGGCCCCAGGGTGCTAGCGGCCCAAAAAACCAGTGAGAAAAAATGGTGAGTGCTCCAGAACATCCCCAAATACAGTTGCTACCCGTATATTTCCTGTTCTGCCTGTGATTCGAATATACACAGATCTAAAACACAAAAGTATTTGTAAGAGCTATAGTATCTCCGTACCTTTACACATCAAAAACCAGATTAGATTACAAATACAGAAACTGTAAAAAACGTGTTAATTCAGCCTCTGTGTATCAATGACACTTCTGATAACAGAAGAAAACAGAAGTATTTCGAATACCTAAGCAGAAAAAAAGAAGTTGGGTTTTTTTCTGAAATTAACCTAAACAAAAGGTCATAAAAAATGTGACCAGATCAATAAGCAGCAGCACTGCAGTCATTTCACCACACAGATTAAAAGACCCCAAAAAGGGGCAACACCGCCTGTCACCTGTGCCACAGCCACGGAGGCTCAGCGCCCACCAGTACGCGCACAGAAGTGACGAGCGAGTTGTTGTAATGACGAGCAGAGGTATACAGCCTTTATCAGATGAGAGGGGATTTGTCAGAGATTAATAGAATTCCATTGTAATATCCATATCTCACAAAGGCATACTCTGACAGGGTCCAATTACTTTCAACAAGCTGGGCCTGCTACATGGACCCTCTGAACCGGAATGGCCCTCCAATCTGTATGCTTTCGTTCAGACAGATAACACCAACGTGTTTCTCTCTGTGATCACCGCCTAACTTAAATGAGTTAATCTCGTTTTCCAGATGAATTGTTATTTTGTCTCCCGCAGGCTGTGATTACCGGATAAAAGTATTGTGTTAACAGGAGGGCCAGGGTCTTTTCAGCAGCGGATTCCACATTCAGATAACCAGCCAGAGAGGGCTTTTGCTTGCTTGCTTGCTTGCTTTTTTTTTCTCTTTTTTTCTAATGTGAAGTAAGAGAGTGGCACTAACAGGAGAAAACTGCGAAATGACAGAGAGATAAACCTTCCCAAATAATTACGCAACTCCGTAAGAGGGCAAAGGGGCCGTTTATCTTCATATTTCCAAAGAGCGTCCCGGTGAACCAATCACATTTACAGCCTACCTCTACATATTTTAAGATGTTATTTGCCTTTCAGTTCATGCCTGCCCTTTCTTTCTCTAATGGCCTTTGTTTCTTAAGCCATTATAATGTGTTTGAGAAGTTCACAAGGGAGGCTATCGGAATATAAATATTTGGAAGCACTGAAATGTATCTGGGCAGTATCAGAAAACAGGAAGAAGCAAGCAAGCCCGTGATTTCACAAACAGTTCTCTCAAACTGATGAAGCAAGAGCCATATGGTGAGAGTTATCGTCCACGGCACATTTCTCCGAGATAACGTATTTTCTCAATGACAGCAGTGAGATTCTTCATTTCCTATTCTCGATAAAACGTTAAAAAGAAAAAGCCCCACTCTAAAGTTAATTCTTAAAAACTACACCTTTGGAGGGTTAAGGTAGGAGAAGCACAGACGCAAACAGCCAGTCGTGCCTTGACCACCAGGAAAATTCCTTAAGGATCAAGAATGACTGGAAAGTTGACCCCATCTAGGCAAATTCAAACCCACAAAGAGCAGCAGAACCCTAACGACTTATGTCGTCTGTGTTTCACCCATTTTCATCCCTACAGAAAACCCATGAAACTACGATGTTATTTTAGTATCTAGTGCGAAAGGTAAATAACATTTGATCTCTGAATGCAGTAGATTTCTCCAGTGGCTCTCCCAGCACGGAGACCCAAGTTACTCCTGAGGAGGGTTATGTCAACAATTCGGAAACAGGATGCAACATCCGATCGCTGGCAATGTATCAAAGGCCGCCCTCGAAATGCAGTCGATAAGCTTCTGAAAGCTTCCTGACAGACAGCCACAACTTTTGGCTGCAAAAAGCCAACGTCTTCTACAAAATATGAATGAACGTCGGTGCATGATGTGCTGTATCCCAGCCTGCGGGACAGGTCCATGGCAGAGCAGAACCTGCAGGTCTGCGGAGCGGGGACCTAGAGAAGCACATCACAGTTCCTGTGCCCACAGTTCCTTCCGCAGGAAAGGAGAGGCTGGGACTGAAGGGAAAAGCAAATCTGAGGAATATCAGTCCCTACACAAATATTTGGGCTCCATCTGCCTTATGCAAAGAATAACTGACATCAGCAGATATGGAAATCATTCATAGGTAGCCAGGTAAACTAATGAAAAGATAACACTTTTTGGAGTTTCTATATTACAGAGTTTAAATATTTCTGTATCTCATATGAACTGAAAAGCCTGTGCAGCTGGAACCACAGTCGTCGTATCACTAACTTCCATTTTGATCAAGTTGGCAGTATTCTCACTTCCGGCCAGAGGCAGTAAGTTCAACCTCTATACTGGGAACTAAGTTCATAATCTGTCATTTAAAGATCCCTGGTATTTCTCAAGATGGGTAGATGATAACCTAACAGTTCACCTTCTCTTACGAAAAACAAGCTTTAGGATTATGCATTACATCCAGCAAAATGCAAAATGTCTATACGGCGTCAGCGAACAGTCAATCAAGCACTTAGGGTGTAAAACCGATGTTACAGTAAAAACACGTCTTCGCTCAAGAAGGTGAATAGAAAAGATCATTTTCACACAGTAGGAGTCTCCCTCAGGTATAGAAGGAATCGCATTGTTTGCTGGGCTACAGAAAGACATATTCCAGTCGTCTTCTCCACCCAGCGCTGCATTTTATTCTGCTTAGCGGGAGACAAGTGATGCAGCTAGGAGAGTGTGAAGTGCTCCTATGCATCATCATAAACAAGATAAGTAGAATTATTTCCGGAATTACAAACATCTACACCTACAACAAATCACCGAGAGGAGCGGGGGACGGTGTGGGCGCAGGATGGGCACGGAGACGTGGGCTTTTAGTGGCTCGCATCAACGCTGCTGCTGCTGGAGGAGCGGGAAGCCGGCGTGACTTTGTCTTGTCTTTGTCTGAAGAAAGACAGAGTGGTATTTTTCTGTCCTTTTTTACAAGTGTTTCGATCGCATCGCTTCTCTCGACTTAGTCTAGGAAAGGGTAGGCCTCGGCAGAGATCTCGGAGGCCATCGGTTCCCTGAGGTATATCCTCAGTAGGAGGGTTTTTTTCCCCTTTTTCTTGCTTAATTAACGGATCAGATGTGGAAATAATTATGAATAAACATCAGGTAGTGTCATTTAGAGACCGGTCACTTCGACTAACCCGCGATGAGTCTACACACAGCCACACGAGGGATTAAGCTCCCAGCACAGCTGTAACCAGGACTGCTCACATCCTGGCTCCCTTTTTTTGTGCAGGACACAGCCCTGACATTCTGCTCGTTACACGGAAATTCAGAGTTACCAGTGAATAGTCCTATTTCAGGTCTCAATGGAAGCAAACACTGGTCCTTCTCACAATAGCAGTCTTTTCCCAGACAAAGCCACCGCTGGTATAGCAGAAATGATGCTAGTAAGAAGTGATGTGAATTGGTAACAAAGAAGCTTGATCAGCGTGATGGAGACAGACAGTCACAGACACAAATTAAATCTCAGACACAAACTAATTTCTCATTCATTTGTCTGTACACCGGTGCCACAAAACATTTTGCAAAAGTTACACTGAAGGTAGCAGCTGGAAATTATATTGTTTCAAGAGCTGAAAATACTCTCTGTGGAGAAATTTTAAGCCCATAAACTTTTCCTTTTCTTCCTTTTTTAAAATAGTGCATGGGAATGCATGCAGAGCGGATCTATGAATTGTTACATGGCTTTATTTTTTAAATTGCCAGTCTTTTTTATTCGGTGGTCTTATAAACATAAAATTGATAAAATGGACAGCTTTCTTTCTGAGCTAGCTTACATCTCTCCTTTTTGAAAGCTTCCTAAACATGCAAGCACTCCATAAAAAAGTAACTGGTGCATGCAGAAGCAATGCAGTTCACAAATGAAGCAGTATAATGTCAATGGTTTGAAATTGTTCAGTCTCAGTTGTTTTCCAAGTCAATGCACTGGCAGTCTTGCCTGAATGCAACTAGTCAATAGAGGGAAAATAAATAGAGCATTTCCAGAATTCACCCATCAGCACTGAAAAGTGTCTGCTTACTATTACACAGTTTTAACATGTCATAATCGTTTTTCACAGTATAGAAACCCTCCTTATACCTTGGACAAAGAATGAATGACTATTTTAGCACCCTATACATATCTTCTAATAGAAATTCCAAGCAAACTGTATTGATTATAGTATTGTAAGTGGTATGTGTTATTAAAGTAGAATGGGAATCCTTTAGCCTATTTTTAATGCTACATTATGAACAAAAATTTCTAATTTGGCTATCTAAAAGCAGAGACTTCTGTATTTGGACTTCTAAACAGACTCATTTAACATTTCTGTAAGTATCTGTACATTGAAAGAGCCCCCTGTAATTTCAGGCAGAGTCGAACACCACAATTTATGCACAGTATTATTCCCATAAAGAATCCTACTGACTATTAAGCAGACAGGCTTTGCTCGCATAGGTAAAAGCTTTAGTGCCACAGTTATACGACTCTAAACACCCATACATTAAACAGCAGAGAGATACAGCCGTCCCCTATCTTTCTATCTTTTCTTTCTCCCATGCCTGTACAAGTGCTATGTCAAACAGCACCACTAGGCTGAATACGACACAAAGAAAGAAAGGAAGCAGACAGGACAGCCACGTTGCTACGCTTTCCTTTGGAAAAAAAAAATGGTTATGCCTACCTCTCCAAGCATCTAGATGTTAAATTGCGTCTAAGGTGCTATGCTTACTTAGATAAGGTCCTTGCAATGCCACATAATTACAGAAAGGATCTGCCATAGTCTGAAAAATAAGGAGAAGTACGTCTTTTCCAATCCCTTGCCTTGTTATCTGTCACCTGGATGAAAATCACGTGAAAAAAAATAAAGAGGGGAAAAAAATTCTCCTTCAGACCCAAGAACACACTAACGCCCATGGATATAAATGTTACAATAAAAGAGCAGGACGACTACTAGCAGAGCTTTTATAGCTTAACAGTATTTTGACAACAAATGTTCATATTTCATTTGAAATTTATGAAACCTTTGTGCCTGTAATCCCATGAGCAGCTACATGGTAAATGAAAGTAGCAGGCAGTCTAGATTAATAATATTTTGCTTCATACTGGAAGAGCATTCTAAGGAAAAGAAATCTTGCTTTATCTGCTCTCCCACTTTCTTTTTTTTTTTTACAGTCTCTGTATTGGAACAGATTCAGAGCTCTCAAACCTGCTTTGCAAATATTCACAGATGCCTTATTAATTTATGAGAAACTGAAGGACCCATCACAAGGTATAAGCAAGCAATTTAGGAATAACAAGTAGAGGGGTATGATACATGGCAAAATACCACAGCTCCTAGTGTTAGAGAGCTACCAGTGGTTTAAATCAAGTTCAAGGGGAATATCTGGAGTAAGCTCCTCTACTTCATATTCTAATAAAAAATTGGCATGAAAAAAATGGTTGCCCTATGAATCATAACCTTTGCTTTCACATTTTCACAGTTTAGACATACATGTATGCTAAAAGCTCAAGTGTGGCTTCTTGCACTTAAATGTCTAAGCGTGTAAGTGTCTTTTTCAACAGCTCTATTTATCTTCAAGCATACCCAACACAAAGTGTTGGGGTTATTTACTTTTTTTAAAGTAGCCTCTTAGTGCAAGCTGTCATGGCAAATATGATGTGGGCCAATTCTGTGCCTAGAAAGTAGATATTTATTTTTATTAAAATTTTTATACCTTTTTTGAACTCTCATGTGGACTTATCTCACATGCACAAGGTATATGAGGTTGATAAGACTGCACTCTGATTTCTTGCTTTGTTCCAAAGCATGAATCATATGAAATGTAAGAGAGAAAAAAAAGGTAACTTATTTCAAAGAGCAATTGGAGATACATTTTTTAAATAGTTATTAAAAACAGTCCTCTTGTCCCCTTTTTGTGAAAAATACAGCTTTTGTTCAGCTATTCTTAATTTCAAGTATTTCTGTGGCTTTTCATTTTCTGAGTTTTATGTCAAAATTTAACACTTTAGCCTTTGAAAAACAGTATCTCTGAGAAACAAATACTGAATTTGCCATTAAGTAAGATACACAAAACTTCATAGGTATTTGATCTGTAAGATATTGCAGTAAAGCAAATACTTGCTAAAGACACCAGCATTTAGGTCAAAAAAATTGTTCACTGGTGGGAGAAAAGCTGGAAAAATGTTGGGCAAAGCAGACACAACTGGGGAAAAGTGAATGACAGAATGGAAAAAGAGTAATACAATAGCAAAGGTAAAAACAGAGTCTAGGCAAACTGGTTTACTCACACAGTAAAAACTGTAAAACAGGGCATTAGGCGGCTCTAGGAAAACCACACAGAAGTAAAGGGAGGTACCTGAGAACAATGTTATTACGGATGCTGTGTCACTATGCAACTCTAATATTCCAAACTACTAAAAAATGAAATTACAAAGGAATGGAGATATGTTATTAGGGTCCCAAACACCTGAAAATAATTTAAAAATATCCCTTGTTATCTGTGACACACAAACAAATAATTTCTTTGACTGGAAGTGGTTCCAGAAAGACATCCTCAGCCTCAAGGTCCAAGACTTGCCATCTGGAGCAAACCACTGGTCAACATTTTGGCAGTGATCAAAGTAACATGTTAAGAAGTGTTTATGGAATATATTGCTAAAACAGAAGCTTCTCTTTAATTCAGGGTTGAGTTATAGTGTGATATATGCAAGAGTGCTTCAAAACCTTTTTTCCTTTCTTTTATTTATCTAAGAATCATCTTAAATGGTCATCATCATTTTTTGAGTCATCTTCCATGACTACTTTTGACATACAGCTCCATGGACTCATGGGCTGCTAAGTGAAAAATCACTTCCTTTATATATCTTCCTTCCTATAACATATTCCTTTCTAAGAAAAGGTGACTGGAATGTGAAAAAAAAATGCTCTCACCCCTGCATAAAGAAACGGTGACTCATTCCTTTCTTCTTCTTCAATTAGTGACTCATCAACTATTAGATTTTTTTTCCTTTCCTTTGAGGATGTAAAGAATACCGTGTTCAATATGACACATTGGAGAACACACACCTAAGGCTTTAAAATATTTAACTTCTATAATACTGCATGTTGTCTCTTTTATTATGGAAATACAGACTGCAGTTAAGCTTAATAGATTTCTTTTTCATTTAAATCAAGACTACAACCTCTTTGTTGCAAATAGTGTTTTCTTCCCCAAAATAATGCACACTCAGCATATTCATGTGGTTATCCAGTAACACCAGCTTCTGCTACTGGGAAGGGGAAGATCACATCACCAGAAAGGAGACTACAAGCATCAACAATTATCGCATCCGAGTGTCTCAAAGCTAAATGCGCAACCTTCGGCTAATTCTAAATGCCTGTTTCAGTCAGGTGCCTAATCCAAACCTGAAAGGCATGTGTTCAACCCATCAGCACACCGTGCAGCTCCTGGGGAAACAAGCCCTGCTCGCCGCAGACCTCCTACCATGGGCAGAGTCTGCAAGGCAGGCCACCACGCTGATGTTTGCCTTGCAAAGAGCATTGTCTTTTTAGGAAAGATGATTTAGTGGTTCATTGAAGAAAAAAAAAAAAAAAAACGCATCGAACTTATAGTCCTGTGTTTTCCCTAATATACTGCAATTAGTATTTGCCACCAAAACCAGAACATGAGAGTTACATTATTTGAGTTCTTTCCTCATAAATACACTTTGGATTGTCAAATATATTAGCAGCCAAAGGAAGCCTTCCATCAGCATCTGTGCTGAGTGGATTCAATAAGTCTAACCAATTTACTATAAAACTTTTATAGAAGCATTATATACTTGCATCAGGTTCACAGTTTTATTAATTTACACAGATTTTATGGTTTCTTGAAGTTCTTACATCTGAAAGAATGAACTGATACTCAAAGAAAGCTGAGTCTAGTGAGAAAATGATCTGCTTAAATACCATTCAGTCTCATAAAAGAGTAACTATACAGTAGTTATACCACCGTCTACATTTCCATATTTATAAAAACTGATATAGGTATAATCGGCTAATAACTTCTGCTCCTTCTAATGTACAATAAAAATAAGTTTTACCGATCGGCTTGTGGTTTAACTGCTAATTTGGAGCGGAAGGGGGGGTCTTGAAGGAGAGCAGGGCAAAGGGAGGTTTAGGGGATTTTTTTTTGCTTTCTAAAGAGAAAGGACCAGGAAGTAACTGTTCCTCTGAGTTCACTTTCAGGATACTCTGGAGCAATAAATTAAAGACAGGAGTTTTCTTCCTTTCCAAAATAGGACCAAAACATTACCATATTTTAACATTAATATATTTTGTGAAGTGAGACCCAATCAGAAAACGTTGGCTTTGCTTCTGTGTCCTGCATTGGTAGCCGGCTAAGTCCAAGAACCAGCTTTAAACTTCTACATCAAGGTTTGGCCTGAAAATCAGATATTGCTTAATGAAGTATACATTGTACCATATCATATTGCTTATGATACCAGAAACTATGCAATTATTGAGTAGCTATGCACCTATCCAAAGCCTAAAAATGAACTCCATTATTTGTACTTACACAGTAATTCCATGACAGAACACCTCCTCTCACTATTACCCCACAAGTAGGCTCAGCTTACGCAGCAGTATAATTCCTTGAGAACGGAATAAGACACGAGACTAGTGTGGAATAAAAACTTGCTCGAAGTAGAGTGGATTGTTGCCTACAGGTGCAGCGACTGGGTTTGCTAAGCAAGAGGTAAGCGCCTCACCCTCCTCCACCCCAGGAGTACCGACACGTCACGTCAGAGCCTGAGCAATGTCACAAAAGCAACACGTGGTCACGTCCTGCGCCATGTGCACAAGCCCTGCCAAACACATTATTTATAGTGCGTGTGTATATATATGTAGTATATCCAGAGTATATAGAAGTATATATATACAAGTGTACATATATAGTGTACAGAAGTACATATAGTATATAGAACTGTATATATACATGCTATATAAAGTACTTCTATGTATATATAGAAGTGTGTATATGTCCAGAAGAGTGCACGTGTACATATATACACCAAGAAGTGTGTATACGCATACTTCTGGATAAAGGAATGGCAGGGGCAACTTTTCAGTGGAATCGACCTGAACTGGAAGCGAGTCCCTGGGCTAAGACTGAGCCACCAACTCCTCTTGGTGACTCCTAGCGAGGGGCAGCACTGCACCCTGCCACCAAGAGCGGTCTGTTACCCCGACCAAGCACAGGGCAAAACACACCTTGAAGACAGCTGGATGCCCCTCTATAGGTTGAGTTTCATGTTTGCTTAGACTTAAAGTCTGTCGAGCTAAGTAAATGGATTGAAGCCAGAAAGTTTGCTAGTCTGTGTATTTTCAATTAAACAAAAAACCTGTAAATAAACGGGTAACGACAGGGGATTGAGTGTGCTTAACCTGGGCCTGCTCTGAACCTTCTTTTCCAGCTGCTTAAACTTGGTATTACCCCAAGAAACAAACAAAAACTTTTAGCAGGTAAACAGTGTTCAGTGGCTCTTAGGGCAGTTCCACAAAAGCAACATCGAGAAAGAAGCCGTCATGATTTTGAAGTATCTTTGTTCCAGATGCTATCTTTATCATTTTCACAACACCATGTTTTTACTAATGCTTAGATAGACACAACTTCAAAAATAAAGCTACACTACATTACAAAGCCAAGTCCAAGTAATTTTGTTAGGTTAATTTTCCCTGTATTTTCCCCACATTCAAACTGGCTGAATCAAACCCAGCTAATTTAATATCACAGCAGTATCTCCAAAGATGTGTTTCCTAAATAAGATAATACCCAGTCCATACTGTAACTGCAAGCAGTAAGAGATCTGTAATGTATGCTTTAAGGAGAGAAGGGCACGACAAGATCTGATAAAACTCGGGATATCTAATCTCAAATATATAGAACAAAAGGAGTCTTCTTCAAGGTATGACACAGACAAGAGTGAACATGTGACGGAAGTCAGTAAGAAGTTTTACAGTAATATCAAATAGATCCACATTTCTATAATGCCTATGACTTCACTTCCATGAATCCTCTGTGTATTTCAAGAGCACAGTTTTTAGAGGGTTCAGCTGGATATTCCCTCTACCCTTCACCCCAGGACTCTGAGCCACAGGTGACCTGGGATTGTATTACAGCCTTTTCTTTTTTTAAACAAAAATTCTGCTCTCACCTAAGAATTATATTTATAAAAAACAAGGAAGAGAGCCTTAATTATCATACTTAGTACACTCTATCATAAATCAAGCCATAGTACTCTCAGAACGCTCTAAATCACTTTCCTCTGCCACCCACAAAGACCACATAAACCAGGAGTGTTGATCCATAGATAAGAGTTACCCATCCAGAAGGTATTTATTGGATTCTCTCCCATATTCCAACCTCATAAAGGTCATATATAAACTTCCTAATAAAATGTAGAAACAAAAATACAACTGCAGTTAGAGCACCCCAAAACCATAAAAATGTACCTACCTCTGAATACCTGTTCATTTAATTCCAACTCCATTGTTTGTAACACCTCAACTGAACAAGTGCTTTAAGATATTTAAGAGTTGAAGGCTACAATAGCTCAGATTTCCAATCTGATCTCTTTTGCAATTTCTGAGCACAGCAACAAACCAGAAACCCGGAACCTTTTTTTTTATTTATTTAAAAATTCTAATAAACTTTATAAAGACATGTATTTTGGCTGTTCAGACTAAAGATTATTTGCACCTCCTCAGTCAAGCACTGACAATGTTGAACAGAAACACAATTTCTGTGAAAATATCACTAATGTGGTAGCTATACATTCATCCCAACTAATACCTTTTAGTTGTCTTCATGGCATTAGGCCACTTGTACAACACATGAAAAAAAGGAATAGAATATCCTTTTTTTGTGTCTCTTTACACTGGGAAGGTGAAGATTGGTCTGGTTTTGGAGAGCAATTTAGTACTAGTGGTAGTTTGGACTTCCCCCATCTGTGTCTTTTCAAACCGTACTGAAAGAAGCAAGAAGAAAGCTATGCTGAATTTTTCTCAGCAGAAGTGAAGGAAAGGATTATAAATTGCTCTGAAAGCTCCCTTGACTTTAAAATTATACCAGATTTTGCTCTTTTACATCTGAGAAATGCCTTCTCTGCTAATTGGTGATTTGTTTCATGTTTCCTCAGCTATCATCCTCTGCTACTCATGCTCTTTCGTATCCCTCATACTCCACCATTTTCTGTTCTTTCTACCCATCCCAGTACCTCCCACACACACTATTTCTTCATGTATCCAACAAATTATCTCCTTCCCTCTTTCCCCTGGATACCACCATCAGAAGTTTAAATGAACAAAAAACGAAGATGAAACTAACATAACAGATACCTACCATTAGGCTGTGAAATGTTGTGACTCTTTAGAAATTAAATAAAATTATAATATGAGAGATTCTGCTTAAACCGTTGGCATGACAATAATTATAATAACTCATATAGTGAAATAATTGCAAAAATTAAGAATCTTTGTTAGTTTTAGGTAGTTTTTGATGGATGTCTCCTTTATCGTCCACATGTTTTGTAGTTAGAAATTTCAATTGCTGCCTTCAAGAACTTAAATAAGAAATCAAAGGCCAACAAGGAAAATAAAAACAGTCAGTTTAAATGATGTATCGACCAGGGAACCATAAGGTAAATTGAGATATATACACTTACGTTACAAGTAACTCATGGCAGTCACGACTTCTCTTTTCTCGTGTAGAATCAATACGTGGTTGTGCTTCTTCAAGAGAAGCCAAAGAAAAACATATCCTTTTGGAAAAGAGATCTTCTTACACACAGTATAAACAACTGAAGAACAAAGTAGATATTAATAAAATATATATAATAGTTATCTTCACCTTCAGTTACATTGTGCCCTATTTTATAGTGCTGAAATCGAAAAATCTTAAAATAACAACAAATCCCCAGGCATCTACTAACAAGGGTACTATAGAGATTTAGAGGCCTCTAATGATTTCTAGAGTGCTGGTTGTGTACCAGCATCAAACCAATGTTTCTGCATTGAAAACCTGCAGCCCATCAGTCTCATATTATTTCGGTTTTGTTATGTGTGCTGGGGAGAGTATTATTTTCTATTGCACTGGGACTACCAAGAGCTCGGTCAAGATCAGGTTTCATTGTCCAGCACAACAAAAACCTCCGCGGACAACAGTCCTCCAGCTCCCGCAAGCAGAGGCTCTACCGCTCGCCTTCACTATTTCAGAGACCCAAACCCCGCTACAATATCCGTGTCTGTGGTATATGGCAGGGAGCAGCATGGATTAGCACAAGCTACAAGCGGGCACGGGCACCCAGAGTCCTGCCTGCACGCACCCGGGTGGTAAACAAAGATACCAAGTTTTGACAGCAGATTTAGAGGTGGCTTTTTGCTTATTTTGAGTTCAAGAATATTATGCATCGGTTAGAGCAAATGAAACTTATGTGGGGTGAAGCATGCCAGAATTTTCCTGTTTAGATCCTCTTGCCATGCCTTTTCAAGATTACAAGTTGTTTCAAGTATTATCGTAGAGCAAAGATATACGAAAAAATTCAAACTGTCTTCATCGTACCAGCAGGCATAACATACTTTTCATGTGTAATCCAAAAACACAGCAACAACTCACCAAAGCTAATATGTAAAGGCATCTTGGCATGAACCTGACCAAAACACATCATTTAAAAACTACAAGTCAGATAGGCAGGGCTTCTCAAGAGATACCGGGTTTTTTTTCAGCCAAAATTCCTCCCCTCCCACAGCCTTCCCTACAGAGTTCTCAGCAGCAAAGCAATTTACTCTAGTTACTGCATCTACATTGCTAAGAGCGTTTCTCTTCTCAAAGTCATTTCGAGGGATGGGTAAACCACACTAGGTTAAAAACAACAAAAAAAGAAGAATTACGGTGCTGAATTTTCACACGGATATAACTAAACCTCTTTGCAGGACGGATTAGTTTGCCATTCCTCTGAGCCCTATGATTTGCGGCGAAGCTGCACGCCTGGAACTGCGACAGGGAAGTATACGGCTGGCACAAAGACGCCATCTATCCTCAGTGCACAAAAATTCTTGAAACAACCTGATAGCTCATAAAAAAGCAACAAAGGGGTCCAAACAGCAAAGTCCAGAATAATATTTAAGACATATGATTCATTTGGTATACTTGATCCCAAACATTCCTGTTATTCCTGAAGAAGTAGCCCCCAAGGAGAGAAGATTATGGAAACTTTCCTGGTGGCTAGGAAAAGAAATACAGACCCTGGCATTCCCTCTAAAGGAACCTGATTCTCAAACTAATTTTTAATAATCTGTCTAGCAATACTTTCTAAAAGCAGGTACTTTTCCTGTCTCACAAAAATAAGAACAATTTTTAAAGATGTCAATTTAAACACACTTTTAAGAGTTTGCACCTTGTTATTTTTCATCTTTCGTTACTCTTTGGAAATTATGAATACGTGTTGCACGTGTTCCCTATATTTAACTCATCCACAAACGGATGATTTATAGTTCGTGGTTGAATACTACAAAAACATCTCAGTGTGGACTCATCACTAAAAAGAGCTCAACTCTCCATTTTCCTATATTTTACATCCTGCCTCAGGCTGAAGGTCTGGAAAAAAAATTCAAGCACTGAAGTCTCTTACGCTGTCGAACAGTTTCCCTATGGTGGTAGTAAATGCCCCAGAGCATGAGTCATTTATAACTTCTCCAGGAACAAACAAACAAAAAATATGTAACGATATACTCTAGGAAGTTATCTTAACCTCACAAGAGGCGGCTAGGCAGAATGCTCTAGCATGACGTTTCCACCTATGATGCCTATGACAACAAGAAGAAAATAGAAAATATGACCAGTCATCATGTATTTTCCATCTGAAACATCCTTAAAAGCAGGAGCAGCAGATGGTAGGCAAACTGGGATGGGATTTTTCTCGCAGTGATTTTTTTACAGCAATTGAGTCAATAGTGATTGTTCAGCTCCCCTTCCTCTCAGCTACAGAAAGATATGTATCCTCTTGCAAACGGAGAAGATCAGATATCGGTTAAAGATGTGTACGGGGAGACAGAGGCAAAATCAGCCAGGCTGGTAATAGTCGTCCTGTCCTGTAAGTTCCCTGCGAAGAGCTGTGAAGATACTGGCACAAAAATCTGCACTGCATATTGCTGCAGCATAATTAATTAAGCCTGACAACACCCCTGTGAAATACAATAGGTCTAACCACTAAACCAAATCATCCTTATAAACATCCAAATGTCAGCAAGTGAATTTATGTCAGATTTACTATTCAATCACAGAAAAAAAAATAATCACCTATAGCTTCAAAAAGAGCACTTTACATTAAGTAAAGCTCTCTTATATTTTTGAATAGTAATAAAGAAATCAAAGGTATGACAGCCTTTTACAGGGATAACACCTCAGAACATTAGTAGATAAATCTCTGAAGAGGTAAGAAGTACTATCAGGATTTCCAATTGCAGAATCATACGCTGTACTTGAGAATTCTCTGATACTATACATAAAATATTGCAACTATAAATTCATAATGACAATCTAAATAATTAAAATAACCCAAAATCTCATTAATATCAAGATTTTGATGGCTGGATGGGTTAGGTGGTAAGGCAAAATGTAGTTTATAGGATATGACGCCTTTAGGATCAGGTATCCCTAATAACGCACACCGAGACAAACACAGACATATGTTCCAAAAGTAACTCCAGCTTGCTTCTTTATGACTTTAGCTCGAAGGATTTTATTTTCTGTATAATCTTTAAAGTAGAAGTGCAGTCACTAGCCGCTGGCTGCACTGTTTATCATAAAGTCAGCTCACTTAGTGCTGTCCAATTAAAATAAACTACAGCTGCAGTGTATCACTATTTTTCTAAGTATCTGAAAATATTCCTGCAAAGCCCAACCTCCAAAAATAAAACATAAATGAAAAGCAACAGTTCACTTGGCAACCATCTAGGAAAGGATGTTCTGACATTATTTTCATGTTATTAAATGCACATTTTCCACTTAAAACCAAGAAGCTCCCGTCACAAATGATTTATATTTTAGAATACTTTATATGACATAAGAAAGGCATATAATGGCTTGCTGCTGCAACCTTTTAAAATAAAATACAAGAAGACAAACAATATATTTTTCCTTTGGTAATTTCTTCTGACTATTTTGCTGCTTATTGCGACAGACAGACAACATTTCAGTGCCAGCCAATGTAATACAGTAGCATTAAATAAAATGCCCAAAATCCATCTGACTTCCTACAACATGTTCACTTAATTTGAAATTACTTTTCTTCTATTGGTCTCTTCTAGTTCACGCCTGGAAAAATGACAGACTCCAAAACTTTTCTTTATCATCTTTTAACCAACTATGGTTTCAAAGTGATTTATTTAAGTGAATTTGGGAAAACCAGGGTCTCATGACACGTTTGTATGCTTCATTTCAAGCATGACGAAAGAACAGGAAATAAAATACAAACTTTTTTTCTTTGTTGCTGACTTCGTTCTAGTTCTTCCAGGCATGGCACTTCTAAACTCAGGCTGCCACCAACAGACAGCACACCGACAAGAGAAGGTGATGTTCATCTGCAACGCACAGATGTAAGGCAGCAGCAAGGCCTCCTTCACTGAGCAGCAACTAACGAATGTAGACAGAATAAAACCAACGTAACTTTCATATGTTGTGTCAAGTTCCCGTGCAGAAGACTGCTGGGTGGACAGTACCACAAAAATCACACAAACGTCTTGGAATACCTATAGAAAGTCTAAGAACTAAAAGAAGATTTTGTGTGGCTAGAGATGATACACAAATTTTCCTACAGACAGTTTCTAAAAGTTAGTCCTTATGGAGATAAAGAACAACACTGCACCTTTAAGAAAATGTTATTTTTCCTGAGGCCCTATCAAGGTAAATTTCATCAGTATTCAAAGAATGAGCAAAGCACTTCAACAATTTATTTCAATAAAAGAAGACTTAGCTGAAAGGAGTATAAATGATGAGAACTTGCTTTAAACTGATTTATTCCCTGCAGCAATAAAAGGAATGTTTCTTCACTCAGCTGTTTAATATGCAAATATGCAGAGCATCCAGCTTCTGACAGCACATCATTAATAAAACCTTGCACTAAGCAGAGCTCCCGATATTTCATCCTGATGAAAATACATGATGATGATTTTAGACTGTATAATTTCAGAGTTGGAACAATGTACTTCCCAGTGATGGAAACTCAGCAATCCGCAGTTCTAGCGTAGATTTTTTAATAAGTTAACCTATTTCTCTAAGAGGGAGACATCTGTTTACAAGAATTGCGAACACGGAGAAGCTTGTCAGCAAAACCTCTCAACTGGACAATCCAACCCTTAGTTTGGGAATCAGTGCAAAAAGGACCATGTTATTTATAGAACACCAGAGTTGATTTCTTTTTTAATCAACTAATTCCTCTCTTATTTACCAAGCTTCACATACTAAAAAAATTCTCTTTACCTGTACTTCTATCAGCCACTATACGTTCTGATACATTTTCAGCAAATATGGAAAATGATGTTATCCTTTAAAATCCATTAAAGCAAAAAAAAGGCAAAAAAAGAAGTCTGCAATTTTATTTCTTTCCCTTAAAATCCATGAAGATGAACTCCTATATTTGACCATGCTGTAAGCATTTCACTCCTGTGTTTATAGCCAAATTAAGTAAGTACACATTTTTTTTCTTCATTGCTTGTGATAAAACTCATACACTCTTTCCAAAGAAGTTTTTAAAAAGGTTAAAAACTATCAAATGTTTGAAAGAGGGAAAGGAATATTTGCCAATACTTTGCTCTGAAGTCTTTCCAGTCCAAAGTTGGAAATTGGAAGCTGTACAGAAACCTTAAATTTTTTTAAGCATCCCTTTGTGCAGAATTGATTCCAATGGGCAACACAGAATGTCCATTTCTACATTGGAATTAATCTCACCCAGACGATGTCGATCACTTTTCAACCTGGAAACCCGAGGGGGACTCATTTGGTTGCAACAGTAGGTAACAATTAACAACTTGTTAAAGTCTGGCGGGAGCTTTGTTTTGGCTGAAATACGCTGTTCTTTTGCCACTGTAGTGCTGGGTCAAATATAAAGAGACCTCTTCTGCACTGCAAGAACAAAAAAAGAAAAAATGACTTTGCGTTTTAATTCAAAAATATTTCTACTATGAATCAATCATTTAGCGTATTTCAAAGAAGTTTGAAGGATTTTCCTTTGAATCATTTCCCACCGGGTACCTAGGAAACAAAACATCTTCAGGGCTAAATTTCAGGGGAAGTCTTGCAGGTTTTAGTAAACTTCTCCTAGCCAGTACTTTACATGTTTCTGTTTTCTGTGCGTGGCAATACTCCCTCATAACTCAAATGGGATTAACCAATTAAACATTTCCCAGTAGTCTCTAAAATAGCTGCTCTTGGCATGTTTTTTGCATGGAACAAACCTCAGCGGGAGGATATGATAGAAATCTTGCACTATTTAAATATAGAATTGGGACATCAAAGAAAGGGTTGTATTGAAATAACATGGATAATTAAGGAAGTGGAGAACAGTAATAACTGATTTACATAAAATGCTAATAAGCCTCTTGACTTGTTCGGCAATTTCTGCTTTAGGCATGGTAACTGCGGGTTCAAATTTGTGTACTAATTTTATTTTAGTATTTTCTTTTTCTTTCTCTTTCTCCCCCTCTTTTTTAAACTCTCTACAGCCAGGCCAGTCTGTACATGGCACCAAACCTTATTCAAAACAAAAGCCCAATGAAATTAGAATCTGAACATAAACTCGTGTAAAAGTTTTGTACACATTCAAACCCACACATGCATACAAAGCACAAAGTGTAAAGGCCTTTAATTACTTGTCTGCATGTGTATGGATTCAGACTGCATCCCTTTTAGTTTAGCTGACTTTCATGTCATGCTGAATAATGTGTTACAAACGATCGATGACATATTAAAAATGTTAAAGGCTCTTCACAATTACCAGGACTGAAAAACTTTGAAAACAACTGGAGTGTAATGGGAAGAATGTGTTTCCATGCTGTTAGGCTTCTTGCTACTCGGATGGGATGATTAGGGGACGGCACTGACGCTATAGGTTATAGCTATTTTATACTGTACCCTTGTGCCATTTGCTTCTGCGAAGAAATTATATGCTCTGAAATTCTTGTTTTATTTTACTCTCCTACTGATCTCTGCTCACAGTGCTACAGCAGCAGTGGCTTTGAGATGTGAATGTGAATGAGTGTCTGAGCCGTTCCTTCAGGACATGTCTGCGTATTGACCTTCAGCTTACCCTGTTTCCCTGTGAGCCCTCTAAGCATGATCCATCGCTTTCTCAGGCCATTCTCCCTTCACCCCATTGATGGGTTTCAGAGCTACTTAAATTTCAAAGTCCTGATGCGTTGCAGCAGTGGCCAGGGCTCAGCTTTGCTCACTTATAGATTGTACAAGGTCACAGTAAGGGAAGGGGAAAAAAAGCCAGAGCATTTATCAGGATGTATTGCTTTACTTTTTCTATCCATCACAAAGGCGATGATTCTATTTTAGTGAAAATCCATTGAACTCAGATCAAGTCAGATGGCTGTTATCATTGGGAACTCAAGAGCTGTCACACCATAATCGGTACAAATGATGAACACTGAAACGTGGGGCTTGAGGCCGCTTAATGGTCTTTAGTGAATTTTTTTCTGTTGCTTTTTAAACACCACAAAATCATTTTGCCTAAGTGATTTCAATTTGAGAACGCTACCATTTTGTTATGCAAGCACAGTTGATTCAATTACTGATGATCTGACAGCTATCGTGCAATTAGATGTTTCCTACCAGCGTGCCCTCTCCCCCATGCGCACACCAGTCCGCGCGTGAAGACCACCCATACCATCACAATGATTCGCCTCAAAGCTATTCTGATTCTGGTCATCTTCTGTGATACGCTTTCCACTTGTAATAGGCAATGACACCAGGCAGTATTAACGGGAACTTCTGCAGCAATATTGCTTTGTAGTCTGTGAATGAACTTCGGTAAAGCTTCCCTGTTCTGGAGCGACCCCTGTAAGAAGGAGCTGCGTGCACGCCGGGAAAGGGGGAAAGCCAGTCAAACTTCATTTCTCTTTTTCTCAAATCACAAATAGCTTAGTGACTGTAACATTTTCATAAAAAATTGGGGATCTTGACCATACTTAAAGGCACCAGAAAACTTGCCCTACACAGATATGGAAGTAATGGATATTATCCAGTGTAATTACAAGTGTATTTGAATTGCATCAGAAACGCAGTACAGGCAGTGCAAAGAAGCAGGGTATCGCCATCATACCTGACAGAGAGTTCGTTCTTCCCTGCAGTCCAAGCAACGCTAATTATTCTCATATTAGGCTTCATTCTACTTCCTATCCGTTGTGACAGACTCACCCGCTACTCACTTGTTTTGATTTCATCACACGCACCTAAGAAAGACCAGCTATCCCAGGTTCGAGGGGACCTTGACAGATAATTAAAAATGCCTCTCTAATTAAGAGAAAAATAGCAACAGACAACAACTTTGTTCCAGAGAAAAACAAGTCATTCCACAAAACTGTTATTTTCCTACTGAAATCCCATAATAAAATAATTGCCACCCAGTTTTTGAAAGTAAAAAACCAACAGCCCAACCCTCTTCACTTCCCACACAAACCCATTCCCCAGACAGCTGAGTTACAGTACTTATTCAAAGTAAACACGTTCAGCTTCACAAGTACTAGCAAATCTTTGCCTTGAACATCCCCTCCTCCACCACACCTATGCAATATGGTAGAGGAAAGACAAGACTGTTATGTAGGAACGTCCCAAGCTACCTAGACCTTTTTATTGTTTAAAACTATGTTTAGACCTCCTAGCTCCTCCCATGGACCTAGAATGACACATTTTGAACAAGCAGCACCTGAAACCATACAAGATTTCAGGAGGGAGCAAAGAGATAAAGAAAACAACTAGTTCCACTGAACGATGAAGAACAGTAGGTATTTACTATTACTATTATTATAAAGCACACATAGCACCTTATAAAGAGAACAGCCAAAGCCTGCTAGTTAACTTGGCAGATTGAAGCCACCTGCCACTGCCACATTCACGAGGCCAGCGTGGCCTCTCCAGTCACTTACGGCAGCTCCAAGGCTGTTCCAGTATGGTTTCTGCTTCTAGTGAAGTGCAAAATTAGAAAGAGAAATAAACCTAGTGCAAAATGCACTTAAGCCATGCTTCTCGCCTGCTTTCTTCCTAGACCAGGCAGTCCGCTGTGCAAAACGTGCTTGCACATCGGGTAGTGTAGCGCAGTGACTTTGCTGTCTCCAAAACATGTCAAGAGTCACCGGAGTGGAGTGGGGATCACACAGCGGAGATCTCTGTGCATCTGGACATCTAATATAACGAAAGATTTCATATTTTTCCTGAACAAAATTTCCAAGCAAAGCCACAGGGAACACAGGCCTGTAGTTCCTCTCTGTTTTCAGCCATCAATGCTTCCAGAAATCTGGCACAGGCCACGGTGGAGGCTGTGCACAAACTCTTCGGGAGCCCCTTTCAAACTCCTACAGAGTGGCATTAATAAGCCTTAGTGAAATGGAGGATCAACCCCTGTACTCTGTGCTTCAAGAAGCAGAAAATCTTAAATAGGCTGGTATTATGTCTTCAAATCTTTTGTTATAAACATTAAAACAAATACAATTTTGGGCAGCTCTAAGTTTAAAATAGTCTTTTTCTTTAATGAGAAAACTAGATCTTAACCTTCTGTCTAATAAAAAATGATGATAATTTTTGTGGATATTTTGAATGTACCAAGTAACAATTCACAGGCTTTCAGCTGTAGTTACCTGTGCATACACTGCACGCTCAGGGGAGAGCATACAACATAATAAGAGCTGTGCTATGATGTATTTTCAGCAGTGAAATGTCTTGGGCAAATAACTGATTTCCTCCTATATTATAGTGAATATCCAAAAAGATGCAACCGCTAAAAATACGCTTAAAATGCATATACTGAGAAACTTTTTATTGCTCACTGGTTTGCAAGACAAATTAAAAGAATATTCTCCAAGCACCACATTGATCTAAAATATCCAATTATTACTTTCAAAACAATACACTTGTTTCAAAAGCTAGGCTGGGCGACGCCAGCGCTGTCTCGACTCTTTGCTCCCGTATTTGGGGCCGGGCCAATGACAGAGCGTGGCCTGAGCCAGGGGACTCTTGGAATGATCGCAGTTAAGCAGAATGGTTTCTTCTTTATTTCCTTCGTTTGAACTGTTATCGTACAGGGGATGTCTGAAGAGTGGGATATGTGTTGTTCAATTATACCAGTAAGGATTAATTTGTCCTCAACAAAATTCCTGGTGTCATCTGGTTTTGCAAACAAGCCTTCTAGCTCTTCTCTGCGTCTTTTGGTCAACTATCTAGGTTCTGGGCTATTTGCAAAAGAGATGGTGTACAAATCAGACACTTGTATTTTTATTCTTTAAACCTCTTGCTTCCTACCCTATCCCAAACTTCTAATGCGGCTTTTCCTCCTGCATAAGGAAAATACCTTCACCATTTCCAGCAACCCTGGTGTCTTCTGCTGTCGTTTTGGGACAGCGAGCAGCAGTGGGAGGCACTATTTCACACGGGCCTTTAATTCCTTTGAACATTCCCATCTCCTGCCGTACAGAGCCAAGAAATGGATACGCTCAGTTCGGGGCATGTGCTTCATAGATCCCACTGCAGCACAGCAAGGCTTGACTTCTCAAAGTTTTAATGTCACACAGTTTCCCAAAGCACAAGGGCCTATCCCGGTCTTATTGCTTTTTCCCACAAAGTCGAACTTTTCAAGAATCCAGCTGTAAAAGCCTGAATCTTTCTGGCAAATAGCATATGGGCCCAAATCCTGACAATTCAGTTTGAGTTCAAGTGAAACCTCTCTCCAATTAGGTAATTTAAAAAGAAGGGGAAAAAAGCAAGCAAAACAAACTGAAAGCCTTTAGCTTCTATTTTATATCAACAAAGACATGTTTTCATCATACTGCTCTTGCAGGTTGTGAATCTTAATTGGCCGACGTCAGTAAAGTGCTCTGAAATCCTGATACAGTATTGAAGTTACCATAGAAATATGTAACACTTGTCATTGAGCCACTAAATACAGTCCAGAGAGAAACAGGAATAAAAGACCGAGCATGGATTCTGGAATGAAAATACACCCGGCGTTTTCAACATGCTTCAAAAAATGAAACAACAAAAAAGTCCCTCTTAAACAATTCTTGCCAGACACGAAATTCCCTGCAACTCCCAGTGCCGAAGAGGTGCTTTTCCTTTCCTGTGGCTTATACGTCTTCCAGGTATCGGTGGGGGCGGCTGCAGCAGGCGATGTAAAAGATCCGAGAGCCCTGCTTGCCCAGGGAAGGCGGCGGAGTGCCACCAGCAGCACGGCAGGCACTCGCACCCAAAGCAGGCCTGACATTACACGTCCCCATCCCAAAGAACAGCTTTATAATCAATTCCATCCACTGGAGATGTCAGCAAGGGAAACAAGGTTATGTGGCAGCAGCTACCACATTTTACCTTTCTATATAAATACATTTAAACATGGGGGAAATAAGGTTAGCGGGGTGACCTTGAGGTAGGGACTTCTAGGCTAGTAACCCGCACAGAACTTGAACCTGCAAGTGGGAGGAAAACCAGTGCATGATACCGATACATCTACTACAAACACCCACGGGCAAGATTTAAACCTGCTATGTACTTTAACCCAGCCCCTGTCTGTGAACTGGGAATGCCTTAGTAGTGCCCTGCCTCGCAGAGCACACAGGCTTCTTAATAACGGGATGTCAGGAGAACCGAAGCAGAACTTTTATCTTTACTATTAAATCTCTCTTTTCAACCACTAAGCTCCCTATGAAACAGCGTAACAATGCCCCTATTAGGTAAGCAAGGGACAGAGTGGATGCAAATCCCCACTGAATTAACGTGCCTGCTCCTGAGTCAGCGCTGGCCCTTCCGGCGCCGACCTTGCCAATCAGCATGTCTGGTTTTCCCCATTTCCCAGTGGCACGGGGCTCGTCTTCTCTCTGAAGAAATCAACCCCAGTATGTGGCACCTCTCCAAATTAGCACCACGAACCAGGGTGGGGTTTAGAGTCTAATTAGCATTACTGGAAGAGTGTCCATTTTTCAATAACCTCCACAGTATTTAAACAAAGCAAATTGAAGATTGTGGCCCTATATAGTACGCGGTTAGTTTGTAAGGTGGGATAGTAGGATGCGCACACCTACCAGTGCTCCTTGCCAGTTTTGGTTAGCAGAATTAGGGTCTGAACTCGGGATCTGGCAGCGAATAGATGCTAATGCACCGGTGAAAGGTCATCAAAGCAGCCTGACTTCGAACGTCCTGTCGAGGTACTGAAGTCTCTCATTCCTCCACTATCCTTTGTCCCTACCCGGTTTCCCTAATAGATGATCCTAACAATTCACATTGGCAGTCCTTTGTAGTGTAATGAACACTATGTGGTCTGATGAATGCAACCACTGCACAGAAAACGTCAGTTCTTTCATTAAGAAAACCTTCCCAAGTTCATCGTATTGAACCAGCGCTCCAGCTATTAGGCTGATACATGACACAGTCAATTCCAGTTACACTTTAAGTGACTATTCATGTTCAGTGAATTCAATTTCTAAGGCTAATTTATATATGTTTAGATATTTACCTGAATGCACATTTCTTCCAACTTCTATGCCTTTTTCTGAGCTTTCTGTTATTATAGCAATGGGGAGGGAGAGGGAGAGGATCATATTTCCCCACAGATCCTGAAAACGCGTAGCTGATGGAAGAGACACTGAAAACCAAATCAGCAGCTTTCTCAGAATATACTTGCATAGAACTCGAATTACTTGTAGGTAAAATAAATTGCAGCGTATGCACTTATTAATGTTAAATAAAATATCTGCATGAATTTCTTTAAAAAATTACTATTATTATTTCACATTTATTTCTGAGGACCCGTTTTCTGATATTAGCCAATATAGTACCTTCTTGTATATAGTACTACAATTAGTGGCACGTAAACTTGTAAAGTCGGTAATTAAAAAAGTTAAGCTATTGCTGCTACTGAACAGAAAGCATCAGTTCTTTCATTAAGAAAACCTTCCCAAGTTCATCGTATTGAACCAGGACTCCAGCTATTAAGCCGTGCGATGACACAGTCAATGCCTGCTGTAGTATCAATTCAATTTAAGCATCTTTTTGTTATTGCTAGCCTTTCTGTACTTTTCTTTTAACTGTCTTTGTTTATTGATAATTATTAGAGCACCATTGGTTCCAAAAAAAAAGATAGGCATATTTTCATTATACGTATCCTCTACAGCCCACCGTAGTATTTACATACAGATCATGCTGAAGTCTTCGAAGCATTTAGTGTGCATAGATCATGATACAGTTCTTCAGAAATAATAAATAAGTAAGATCTCTTCTTGCATCATTTGGATATTGAACAACAGGAATTTAGCTTTCCATCCACGTATTCAAAAAGAACAAGCTGCTTACTTCTTTTGAAATATATTACAAAAATGTTTCCATTAATGTGGATTTCTTTTAAATTAAACTATCAAGCCTACTTTTCTACAAAAATAAATAAAATTACTATATCTTGACTTTATCAGCCTTAACATGCATGTGGACTAAAGCTCTACTGTTTGGGAAATAAAAATACCTTTCTCAATACTGCATTTCATAAGAGAAATTACGATTATGGGATGCAGGGACTTTGTGGCTGGATATACTTTGCAAGCGGAGAAGGGGGATGCCCTTCAAAGTTCGAGGGTAATCATTATTGACCTTGTGCATTCAAGACAGCGTAGCAGGTTTCTATATAAAGAAACTTACAGAGAGGTCATTGAAAGCACTAGTGAAGAGACATAAAAAAAGGAGATAGAGCGTCAGTTCTACAGAATACAGAGTCAGTTAAGCAGGTTAAAAATGTAACTATAAACAGATTCGGGAAGGGAAGACAAAAACGAAAGAACATTTGCTTTGTAAGTGTCATGCAAATTTATGGTTCTGCATTAAATGCTCATTATCAGTTAAGCAGCCTTTACAATGTAATTATTAACTTTTATAGTTGCTGCAAAGTTTTTCTCTCTTCTTTCCCTACACACAGCATGAGCACTGTGTGGTTTTTGAACAAAGGGGCATGTGCTTAGGGCTGGCTCTCGGCAGGCAGGAACTTGGGTTCTGGTCTTCCCTCCTTTACTCATTCACAGGGAGTCTGTTAATCTCGCTTTGTTTGAATCTACCTGTCTGCAAAACAGGCACAATAAAACCACCAGACATCTCCCCGGGGTTATATGACACTTAGTTTGGCACTTCAAAAAGCACACTGAGCAGAGCATTTTGAAAGCATTGAATGAAAAGCATTATGTAAGGGAAAATAAATTACTTTAGTATGATGAGGTTGTTTGGAAACTGTTCAGTTCAAATGCTCCGGTTAAGAATATTAAAACACCTGGGATACACAGTGGATAGCTTTAACGTGCTTTTTTCTTTCAAACAAAATTTTAAAATAAGCTGTAACACCGAAAAGGCACTATTCATATGTACTTTCTACTCGCATTTAATTAAATCACAGTCAGTATTATTACACAATATTCACATATTTTCTGTTTTCCCCTCTAGATAAAGAAATTGAAAGAGGAATGAAAAGACTTGAGATCTTACTTTTTTACTTTTATAACAGAGAAGACTCAAACCTGCTGACCTTTCTGTGACTCGTGCTATTTCTCTTCAACCTAGAGCTCACGATGGCTGTACAAATCTGGCCCGGTTAGGCAAACCTCTCTCTTCTATTGGGTCTTTCACCTCAAGAGCACCAGCCTACCGCACAGCTAGGAAACTGCCGTCTCAATACACTGAAAACCTCCACCAGAAGAGTCAATCACTCTTATTAATAGATGCCCACAGCGTCCTAGAAACAATTCACTCGCACGGCTGTCCTGCCCCTTAAACTTCCCCTCCCGTCAGCCGATAGCACACTGTTTCCCCAAATATGTTTCATTTTCAAGAGATAGATTTATTACAGCCCTGTTATCACATTCATACCCTTCCTGAAAAGATAAAAATAAGAAAGAACTTACAAGAAGATGTTGTAGCAATAGCTAAATCATAAATGTTTGATAAGGAATGGCTAAATCCAGACAAATAACTGTTCAATCCCACTTTGTATTAGGCAGATAAAGTCACACAGGAAATCAATGTGATCTATTGAAATGAAAAAAAGTCCAGCTTAGGGACTATACGGTATTCTAGAATATGTGACATTATAAATGGGCTGCTTCCATAAGTGTTATACAAGGAGAAGTTGCACAGTCTGTATTTATTTTTGTGTTTATGAATGTAAAAGCAGGATGTGAAAGTCCCTATTTGTCAACAGGGCAAATGTGGGCAGCGGTGAAGTAGGTGAGTGTTTATAACCTTTTTATTTTCCCACTCTTGAAGGGAATACATAATCCTCTCTAGGGATAAAAGGATCTTCAGTCACCCACTAGCCCAGGGCTCCTTTTTAGCACAGGCTGACAGATGTGCTAAAATTATAAGTGAAGTGTTGTGATGTTGACTCCTAAAGCAGGGATCATTAAGGTTGAAATTAGTATCCCCTCCCAGCCATTCAAATGTTAAAAAGTTCTGACACCAGGCGTAATTGGACAACTTTACCTAGTGGGGATAGCATTACATTTTATCCTACTGACTTCTTTCTGCCTTTTTCATCCCTGCTCCAATTTAAATGAAGCAAAACAACTTTTTATACATCTTTCACTTACACAAAACAAAACAAAAATCTGCTTATGCAGAAAGACATCTCAAAAGCAGACATACGAGTTCACAACTACATATACAAGTAATATTGTTTAAGGCTATACTATTTCAGCTGACAACAGTATTTTAAATAAGATGCAGTTAAAAAAAAAGACTGAAGGAAAACACAAACAGATGTCCTAATATGTATTAGCATCTGCTGAAAGAAATCTCATTTGAAAATGTAAAATACACTTTTCTGGCTGTATGTACTATATTAGTTACATGCAGTCTTAACATACTTCAATCTTCTGAAATAAAAGTTTCACATGTGCTGTACTTATGTATACCTGGCTATAACTCCAGTGTGTATAGCAGTGCCTATAAATGACAGTAACTGCTAAAAGATATAAGCAATGCACACAATTAGATTTCAGGTCATTTAGATCATTGTGAACTAAAACACACGTTAATGTGCAATACACACTGCCACTTCCTCGAATATTGCTGAGTTTGACACATTAACTAATGGACCATCACCTGACAAACACTGGATGCGTGCGGAAGAATGAAGTCTCAAATTGTCTCTACTGGTTCAGACCAAGATTTTGACAATGACACAAAACCAGCACCGCCATTGTACTATTGCACTATCCTCGTGCTGCGTGTCGAGAGAAAAATGAAGCATACAATTTAACATAGTCTTCTGATGGATCTTCCTTCTTTATTTTATGAGAAAAACTTAAAATGTACCTCAAGGCCCACATTGTAATGTACAATATGGGAAACCTGACAGTGAAACCTAACCAGTGTTTTGAAATCAAATAAAATTCAGTGTTTGTGAGCTGCTTAACACTTCGCTATTGAGTCAGGTCTAGTTTACAAAGGTTGATGAGCACACGTATTTCTGGCATGAACAAAGGAAGCGTTAATACTGCGGTGCTCTCATAGTCCTATGCTCCATGTGGCGTCACCAGCTTCAACACCCTCGTGGAGCTCTCTACTTCATCCTTCGGCTCAACTGCGCGTATTGCTTCGGCTACACCGGGCTCCTGCCCAGGGCTACGACGCATCTCCAGCAAACTACGCTGGTCTCCTGCAGAGAGCAGACACACCTCAACTTCTGTTACGCTGCCTTGCTGCCTTCCCCTCCACTCCCGTCACTCACACGCCAGGCCACTGAAGACTTACCGGGCTACTGCACAAATCTTGCTCTAATTAAAGGCAGGAGACAAACTAACGTGGACAACTAAGTTCGGCTTTGGCGCCGTAGCGCTGCAGTTGGGGTAGCGAGTGCTGAACTGACTGAGAATTTTGATAGTTAATGATTCATTCTCAAGGCAATCGGTGGCCCCTCCTGCCCCACAGCAGCTCCCTTGCCATTCAGCATTAACGAGAACGTTGTCTCCAACACTGCACTACTAGCTGACCCAGCCGGGACAACCTCTTCCAAACTGTTTTCTCCCACTTTCAAGGCCACTAAGCCCTATTAGCTGGGGAGCATTAACACTGCCGTGCAGATGCTGTGCAAAGAACAAGGATAAGATTCCTGCATCTTGGTTTTGAAGCTATTCTTGCCTGTTTCTTTCATCTTGAAATTAAGTTTTTTGACTTGTACTTGCCGTGATCTGTCTCTCTAAAGATGTGGCTGCTCAACTCCCCTTCTGTAGCCTCTTTCAGTGCTACCCATCAGTCCCCTGGACTCGCCATAACCATCAACTCACCAGAATTTACGTCTATTCCCTGCTGATTTCTACTCTCTTATCTGTTTCTGTCTGGTTCCTTGCCAATTCTTTCTTTTAACTGTAAGACTTTCATCCTACACGCCCACACAAAGGTCCAACCCACAAATATCTCACCCCTTTTCTCTCTCTCTGCTCCTGCACTCATTACGCTCAGCAGCTTTGGTAGAAAACTTACTTTTTCACAACAAATGCATCCTTTCTTCCTCTAATACAGACAGTCTGTCTGTATAGAAATCTTCAGTTTAATCCAGTTTATCCTGATTCACTATCAGCATGTCAACACTCACCCTAGATCAACTGCAAGATAGTCGTTTTCACTGATGACTTCCTAAATTTTCAAACAAGCATTTTCATGCTTTCTTTTCTTCTGCTTACAGATCTGCCCACAAGCATTTGCAATATTATCTCATTATCTTTCTTCAGAATCCACATTAAAATTCTCCTTTTCTTTGGTATCTAATCTTTTCTTTGGCATCAAAAAAAATCATGCCTAAACCAGGGCCTACCATATTGATTAATATTATCTCATTATATGCTTGTTCTTTTTATCTATCTGTATTCCTGACTTTTGATTAACACTTAAATTTTAAGCAGTATGGACTTGGAACAATCTTTTTGGTTTATTTTGCATATTTATTAATATGGCTGGGTCCTCATCTGTGACTAACAATCCAGGCACTGCACTAACGATAATTATCATCATCTTGTTGTTCCTTCTTTGTTGATATATAAGCATGTAAACTGGATTTTGTTTTCTGGGTAGGACTGCCAGGGATGATTGTTAGGAGTTCTGCTTGAAGAAGAAACTCAGGCACTTTTAGTAATCGTTTTCAAACTAAGGATTGTAGTCTTTTGGGTTTTTAATGGAAATTAAGGACGGGAAAATTTTGAGAGCAACTGTCAGGAAAAATGGTTTGGAAAGTACTAATTAGTATGACTTTGTGTTACCTTGTCAGATAAGCAGCATACACATAACTTTTTTTAGTAAACATATTGTAAGAAAATAAAAGAAAAATGAATTGTAAATTCTGCTTGTACGTGTATCAACACAGGAGCAGAATACACCAAAGAGACAGACAGCCTCCACGTAGGAGAGAGAACGCGAAATGCTAACTCTCATAGACAAATCTACCAAAGATGCGAGAGTTCAAATGCCGGGCAACCCCGTTTAAGAACGGAAGCACCAGTATTCTTCTCCCAAATCTTCAAGAGTTGGAGGAATTAAATTATCTAGTCCGATGCCAGCACGTGGATTAAATTTTAATATATTGCCATGCACTAATTCTATTATTAGGGAATGAAAGGGGAACAGAACATGCAAACACATTACCATGACTGCATAAACTGTATCTTTATTTGGAATAGGAATTATTTTAAGGACATCTGAATCTCTGTTTTTCTTGCACGGAATCTGGAGTGTGAACCTGAAAAATTAGCAAAAGGGCAAGAAAAGCTTGAAAACAAGCTGATTATGACAGTCCTATCAAGAAGAAAGTGAAAATGCAAATGAAATAGACATTTCTAAATATAGTTTAATTTATAAATAAGACTTCACATCACAGATTTGTTTATCCTCATTTGGTGATAATTGTTCACAGCAGAATATATCAGAAAATTCTATAATAGGAACCATAGCCAGGAAATGTTAAATAATTAATCACCCTCCCAGCCACTTGCATTTCTGTTGATATAAATGACCGTATAATTCCAAACCCAATTATCACTACTTAGCCATTCCATTTTGTAGTTAAAATCCCACAAAATTAAAGTGCATCAATTGTTAATGGTAATAGACCAGACAAGGGATTAAAGATTATTTTAATGTTTATTTCCTGTCAGGAGGTTTTTTTGGCAGGAAGCACTATAGACAAAAGGCTACATTAAGATGAGATTCATACAATGTATTTAAATCTACTAACTTTTAAAAACCTTATGGTATAATTACTTGTTTAATCTACTTGTTCCCTGAAGATACCAATGGGGGTTTATCAAGCCAACTTCATTATATCTGCTTCATAGAAATCAAAATATTCCCTTTAACTTTGCACAAAGCAGTCAAGCTTACCATAAACACAATCCTAACAACAACAGACTTGAAAAACACTAAAACAGAAGGGGAACCAGATTACGATCAGAACTTTTTTGTGTCATATTCTGCTTGGTTTATCCCCTGTAACTACTGGCACTATGTATTTGCATAGAAGGTTCAGTCCTTGTAAACACACTTAAAACAATCACTTTAATATCAAAAAACCTGCATTAATTACAGAATTTTTTTTACCTGCCACAAAAGGGTGACTATGCTCCACTTGTCAGAAATGTATTTATGCAAATTGTATAGAGAAATCTCTTAGTTCAGAGATTACTTTGTTTCCTTAAAATGCTTTTTTTTATCATAAGGCATTGCCAACAAAACCCGTAAAAGTACTTTTTTGCATGAACACGGTGACTGGAACTCTGTAGAACTGGGTGTGAGGGCTCAGGGATTTGGGGAGGGGCTCTTACAGTTTACTGTTTTGATAGGCAGCAAGAGTAGGCTGAATTTTATGCGCTTCGAAAGGTTATTCATCTGCATAAAGTTATAGACATGCATCCATATTTTGGGTCTTTTGTGATGAAACCATCAGATTGAGAGCTGGCAATAACTGTGGCAGTTATTGTAGGCTTACGCTCACATTACTCTACACAACCTCATTCATTTGATTCTAGTCTCTTTTCTGTATAAGCAGAAATCTACATACTAAATATAAAAGCCGAGGGGGAAATATTTGTGTTCTTGCATACACGCATCCCCTTCCTTGCCCAATCAGCAATACTATCCAATTCTCAAAAATCTCAGGACAATTTACAGGATAAGAACATTATAGTACTCTATATCCTTTTTTTTTTTTCCCCTGCAGGAAACCCTTACCCTGCACATACCCAACGAAATAACACACTAAATCATGGTACAAATAGCACGGCACATAATCGCTTCACATCCTATCAACGACAGATATTGTTTCTTTGTCTGCTTCAAACATTTCGTTAGGAGCACGTTCGCCGTTTGGCTGGAGTCACCTTCCATTCTTTCTCCTCTCTGCCCGCTTTATAGGAGAGAAAGACAGCCGGGACAGGGCTGTGGCAGCAACGCTTTGGGGCTCTCACAAGGAAGGGATTTACAGCCTAAGAGATTGCTCAGGAGGGCAGTGAAGAAGTTCCTATCTAAAACCAGGATCGCCTGGCAACAATATCACTAATTTGCGAACAGTGAGTTTATTAAATGCCCAGTGGTGTTGATAACTCAAATGTCATCAGATGCGGGTATTGAGAAAGAAGCTTCTACCTGAGACAGACTGAATAGCTGGTCATCCCGCAGTCCCAGCTCTTACAGGACATTGATGATGCACGTTTGGCATAAAGGAACACTGCACAATTAAAACTGCTATGTAAGGTACTTGTCCCTTGTTTTCCTTGGTACGCACACACCCCACATCCCCCTCCCTCCTCCAAAAAAAAAAAAAAAGGAAAGCAAAACCCACAATAAAGTTCAGAGTCCATATCTCTTCTGAGATTTGTGAGAGCAAGTAGACATGGTACAGAAACCCATTCCATAACCTTTCACCAACATAAAATTTACTGTGGATAAGGCCCTAAAAACTCTATGCTCTGCTCTGATTTAAACCTCTGAAACCCAGCCTCCCAAGAACACTTCCATTCTAATAAATACCTCACCATGACATGATATGCTAATTATTTGGGTCCTGGGGGGGAGCTTAAACAACCTATCCACGAGCAAGCTCTACCACAACACTCATTCAAGTGGCCAGGACAGGATCCGGCCTAAAGTCAGTATTCTTATTTAGCAGGTTTAAGATGTTATTTAGGTTAAAGACATGCCAGCCATCCCAGCTTCTCTTCCCCAAACACTACTGCTGTGGCAAAGAGCAAAGCAGGTTCGGTTTTCCAGACTGAAAAATTTCTCTTTAATTTTCTACGCTATTCAAGACTCTATCAATGAGCAGAATTAATCTAACTTGTGGAAACGAGACTTCCTTCAAAACTCTAATGTTCTGTATCTTTTATTTTTAAATTGTGCCATTAACAATGGTCTCGGCAGCAAGCGGAGAAAATGTGTGAAATATATGCCCTCTTTATAGATTTCCTGTTTCTGCAATTTCCCTTGAAAAATGGCAGTGCCCTGCCATCTGAAGTTTTCAGTTTGTTTAACTCCAAGCAAAAGACAATTAAACAACTTGCAGTATATGGTCATGAGACGATAATTGCTCACCAGTGCTACTTGTTGTGTCAGCTGCCACAATGAGCAGCAGCGTTTTAGCTTTACTAGCCTAGCAAGCCTGCCGGAGGTTACGGACTATGGCAATGGCCCCACGCCAAGAAGAAAATATTTCATGAGCAAAAAAATTTCCACAGCATTCTTGAGGTGCTGAGTTAGCATCGAGTAAAATGAAGAGGCTCCATGCTGGACAAGCATCTAGAAGTACAGGGCAGCTTTTAATCATTTTTTTCTTAGAAGCCAACAAATTACTATTTCATTTTCTTTTTTATTTTCTCACACCGTTTCTTACAATTCTCCCATTTTCCATAAGCATTTTTTTTCAAAACTCCTTTAAGCAAATTTATATCCTGAATCTATACATCCTAGGTTATCCTCTGCAATACAGAAGTTTTATGTATAGAAATGACATACCAGTCTTTTAATAGGAAGTTATATACACTTGAAGAATGATGGTTTAGGTGAACGACATAGATAAATCGAGCCTTTCAAATCCTGTTTTGGGTAGAAATCATTCCCCAACCAGACTGACCAAAACGAGTTCCCATCTGAGAGATGTTCACTGCAGTTGTGTTTGTTCGCACAAAGACATTCTCAGAGTTGGCCCTACTTCGACATTTGTAGACAAGCGACTTGTAGATCACAGACCAATATCTGCTCTATCATTATTGATATCCTCTACTATGGGCTGAAATAAGAAAAATTAACTTAGATCACCAGTGCGCATCCAAAACATTGTAGTTCCCAGTCTAGCACACACTCAGGACTACCTGTTACCCACATCAAAGACAAAAAGCACATCATTAACATCGTTCTCTGTAATGGCAATGCAAGGGAATTCGTATTAATGGTTACTTAAGAGTAATCATCATAGACTCTAGGCATTAAGATGAGGAATATTAATTTTCCAGAACATAAAAGCACAAATGACACCTACATCTCTATGCAAAGCCAACGCAAATCAATTGCCAAAATGCAATTTAATTCAAGGTTCTTGGTATACCAACATAGAGAGAGAACTCTATATGATCAACAAGATGAACAGGAAAGCTATATTTCTAAGACCACGTGTCATTGTCTAGTGATTCTTTTGGTTGTTTTGGTATGCAAGAAAATATTAGGTTTTTTAATGAATGCAAAAACAGAACAGAAAGCATATGCAAAATGATAATATAATACCCAGACAGTAGAGCTTAAGAGTAAAAGGATAATGAAATAAATTAAAAGGGAGGGAATAAAACCATTTAATATGATTATAACATTTGACATTCTAATCTTACTAATATCTGTACTGGAGAGTAAAATAAGTTTTCATTTTCAGTTTAACAAAATTATTTTCATGGATTTCTGATTAGTTACCTTGGCTATTTATTCGACAATACAAATAAATAGTTGTATATAACCTCATAATCATCACCAATGTGCTATACTGTGAAATGTGACTCTCTCAAATGCCAGAGCAGATTTCTCAGTATATTGTCTCTCTCGCTGACCTCCAGATCAAGTTTGCTCAGTGTCTGACTAAGAGAATGTTCTTTGGTTTTGTTTTTGCTTTTCTAAATAACTGCTAGCTCTACAAATTCATTATGGAACTAGAATAAAATCCAATCCATTCTTCCATAGCTATGTTGGCTTAGCATCACCAAAGGAAATAAAACGCATGTTAGTTACTAAGGTGACCAGTTCCAACAGTGATTCCACACAGGACGAAGATACAGTAAGACAAAAGCTGCCGGTTTTATGTGGTAATCCTTCTGCCTAGAAGTGTCTATAGAGAGACAGCAAGCAGGAAAGAGCAGGAAGTAACATAATGTATTCAGCAAAAATACTATGGGGCACAAGTGCTGAAAAAAGGCTTACACATACCGCTCCTGCCTAATTTTCCATTGAGCTAAAATGTACCCGTGAATATTAAATATTTATTCCATTTTTCATACTCCTGCCTTTTCCTCCTTCTGATATTTATTTACTTAATTTCTTTACAAACATTTAGAATTTACTTTTGCTGAATAAATACATTAAAAGATGAGGAATCTTTGAACAGGCAAAAGGCTCTGGGAGTTTTGCTGCCGGCAAAAGGAGAAATCGCTGCTCATGAATGTAATGAGCCAACTACCAACGTGGAAATCTGGCAGAAATCCTGCACTTTAGAATCACGGGACATAAGACATCATTTCACTGTATACTGGGTTTTCTTACCAAGTTGACCCTGCGGAGGTTTTTTGCAGTTGGTTTTAGTTTCTTCTATCGCCATGCCTCACTCGAACTATTACGAGTTCATCAGTAATAACCAGCTGACGTCTTCCCCCCCTCTTTTATCAAAGTCAGTGAAGTTTTCAAATATACCAGATTGTCAAGCACGTATACATCATCAGACAAACTAATTCCTGAGCATAATCCTGTTCAAACTCCAGAGTAAATTCATCTATGTTCAGCTCAGAGTATTTTACTCAGTGGAGTAGGTAGTAAAATTTTCTTTCATCCCAGAAGACTTTATTTTATAATTCTTTCATCTGGGATTCCAGGAAATGTTAAGATGTTAACTATCTGACAGAGTTCAAATCAGTGCCAAGTAGTTTATTATAGCACAGGTTTTATTCCCCGATTTCAGGGGACATGGACTTCTGATGAAAAAGGCGGAATAATTCTTCCTCAGTGTGTAAAATCAAGATCAATTTAGTAACCCACTCCTCTAATACCGTATGTGCAAAGAAATAATTTAGACTCCTAGTTAATTTGAGTATTGAACTGAAATTCTGCAGCTGCTTGCTGCCAGTCCTGAAAACAGAAATTAATTTCAATGACCAAGTCGAATGGAGTGCTGCTCTGTCAGGTAATTAGTCATCGTCTTTTGCTACTCAGGGTCTATCACTGTGCTAATCCATACATAAACCCCAGTATTCCCCTAGTCACTCACAATCTAAAGAGCTGTTTAACTACCTATTTCTCCCATTCAGTCGTACCCCAGATATCAGCTGCAAAATGAGCATTCTTTCATGTTTAGCTTTCTTCCTACTATTTACTGCCAGCAGAATTAATGCAACTGATTTACATTTTCTTTTTTCTGTTTGATCAAGTCTGCTGTTGATTAAGTAGAGCTTAAGGGAAAAAATTATACTCCTGCAGCTTTCCTACTTGACTTGCCAGTTTATTAATGAAAGAAGCAAGGATATTGATGGCCCAGAAACTACAAGTGCAGCAATTAAAGGGTATGTCCTTCCAAGCTTCTAATTAAAAAAGAGTTCTTTTGTATTAAAAGATATAGTTTAGTGTCATATTTATATCTAATTCTCACTTCTGCTGTTTTGCTTTTTTTCTTTGTTTATTCTTTTTAAACAGAAATCTACTGGGAAAACTTAGATCAGGCAGAATAAAGAAACTTTCCCTGACAACCATTTCTGGAAGCTTTGTTCCCAAACAACAGTCTTAATGATAAAACAACAAAAACAACCCTGCCTCCCCCCCACCCCCAAGTCCTTACAACAATGAAATATCCACTGATAAATGTCAGTCTGAAGGCAATCCTGTGTTTCCTTGTGTACATTAGCAGAGTTTGTCCAACGTCAGATTCAAGAAAATTAAAGATTTTCGATACAAGTCCTTTTGGACTTAGGAAGATAACTAGACCCTTCCCTCCTCCTAATGCTTTGGTACTTAGTATCTAAATCCTAGATTCACTTTTTTCATGTCAGGTATTTATATGAACAATCTCATAGAGTTTCTTTGTGTTTCTTATCTAGTTTGATTTTTGCAATTCCTCCTTCAGAAACACCCGAAGCCATAACATCGCCAATATTTTATCGCTCTGCTGAGTCAGTCCCGTGCACATTAATGGCGTGCCTTCAACAACAGATCTACAAACAGACGAATAAATGACTCCTATTTCTGCCTAGGACTTTGGTTTTGTGGCGTGCAACTCGTCTGAAGCGTGCAACAGAAGTCTAACATGTTCTGGCTAAATCCAAGTTTGCCCGTGCGCAGAGAGTGACCCCAGCGCCTGCGGAGCGAGTGCTGTGGGCTCGGCACAAAGACCAACCTGCCTGCCCCACATTCGAAACACCCTGCCCACAACTCAAAGTACATCTCCATCTGCACACCAGGTACCTCTCCCAGCGTTCCGCACAGCAACGTGCTCCTCTCGCTCAGTTACCAGAAATCCCTGGGAAATTATATTTAAAAACAGGTACAATATAAAAGTTGTAATCGAGCATCCCATACAAGTAATGGCAGGTGTTTAATGCACTGAAAATGACTGCTCAAGAGAGGAAGAGAAGTAAAACATCTTCCTCCTCCCGGCCTCTGTCCCTTGTAGCAGAGAATGGTGGGAACTGCCATGATCAGACCAGACAAGTGATCTCCTGTATTACCAGATTCCCAACAGGCAGATATAGCTGTGTATTTAAGGACAGTAAGCTTTTCTTAAAAGAGGTACTAAAGTGAATCACAAAATTTCCCAGAGCTCCCAGCTGGACAGAACAGCAGTAACCAAGCCTGATTGTTCCTTGGGGCTAACAGGGTTAGAGATGTTGCTCTCAGTCATCCACAATAGGGCTGTCCACATTCCTCCTGGAGCCACCCCAGACAAGCCTCCTTCCCTTTACCTGTTAACCTGAAAAAACCTTGTGGTGGAGGGGGGTGGAGTTGTCCTAAGGGACCTTTCCTGACAGAAATTTCTCAATCACTTCCAGTTTTAAGGTGACTTCATAGAAATGGTGACCCTCACAAGTACCACTTGAAAGACACAGAAGCTTTAATCTTTTTCAATGGAATCGGAAGAGCTCTTATCTCTCCTCTGACCCTTTTTCCCCTCTAGCCTTACACTCCTGGCACCATTGAAAAGTCAGAACCATTAAGTTGGTGTCAAGTGGCTGTGCTATTCATATTCCATTATAGTCAATGACAATTAACAGTGCCATTCAGAAAAGCCAGGTACTGTATTACAGAATCGAAAAATTGATCTCATCTGAGGCTCAAAAATCAGCAACGTTCAGACTCGCAGGCAAAAAAAGAAGAAAAGAAAAAAAAAAAGGGGGGGTGAAGTACTGCCTGACCTCAGGACCACGTAGCAAACAGCCACGTGCAAGGCTCAGAAACAACTCGAAGGCGGCCAAACCTCTGCATGAATATAAGCTCTGACTTTTCTCATCAAGCAAAATGACGTTAGAAAGAAGAATACAAATTCAACTGAATGCTTGATGATCACCTTCAAAGTTGTTATTGCCGGCAAAATGCAACATCTTAGCATTGCTGACACATCAGAAAACCTCTGCCTGTGTCAATTCCAAGCTCTTCGCAGCACGCGCCCACAGGCAAGCGCCCCTCCACCTACGGCATCGTCTTCATTTCCAGTACCAGCACTGAACATCTATTTTCATGAATGTTTTTCCTGGAAATGAGCGCGGACACATCTTTCTTCTAATGAATTACTGAATGGATCCAAAAGGAGAGGATTAACAAATAACTCTCTAATTTGGAAACTGAGAATGTTTTCCTACACCAGTGAATCTCAGCATTAACTGCAAACCGGTACAATAGTTGATTACAGTTTAGTCTATCTGCTTGAAACCACAGGGGGAATTTTAGATAACAAAACTCAATTAGCTAGCTTGAATTTAAGTAAAGCACCTGAGCTAAAACCTTTTCACACAAAGGATGCATCGTAGAGCCAGGAAAAGCTCCAGCCCACCATCACTCTCCTGATTTTATACCTCATCTCAGAGGGTTCCTCCATGCCACGTGTGTGGGGACACTGGCTTTTAGCAGAATCCAAAACCAGAGCAAGTCTTATTGAATCAGCAAACGATTATGTCACTTATATTCCCCAATCAAGTACCGACTAACCCACATAAGTACTACTTAACCTGACAAGTTCACATGCTGGAGTGGATTGTAAGATCTGTAGAGTCACTACTTCAGTTCAAGCACGTAACTGAAATACTTTGCAATTAAGTGGGGAAAAAAAACCCAACAAACCAACAAATATTCTTCCATTTCAAATGCTGAGTCCTAAAAACTCAATGATTGTGCAGACTGAGGGAAAGAATGTACCATTACAGAATCATAGAATCACAGAATCACAGGGGTTGGAAGGGACCTCTGGAGATCATCTAGTCCAACCCCCCTGCCAGAGCAGGGTCACCTAGAGCAGGTTGCACAGGATGGTGTCCAGGCGGGTTTGGAATGTCTCCAGAGTCGGAGACTCCACCACCTCTCTGGGCAGCCTGTTCCAGTGCTCTGCCACCCTCACAGTAAAGAAGTTCCTTCTCATGTTCAGATGGAATTTCCTATGTTTAAGTTTGTGCCCATTATCTCTTGTCCTATCACTGGGCACCACTGCAAAAAGACTGGTCCCATCCTCCCAGCACACTCCCTTTAAGTATTTGTAAGCATTGATGAGTTCCCCTCTCAGCCTTCTCTCCTCCAGACTAAAAAGACCCAAGTCCCTCAGCCTTTCCTCAAAAGAAAGGTGTTCCAGTCCCCTAATCATCTTTGTAGCCCTATGTGCAATTCTGCTTCAGATTGCTCTTTTCCAGGCCAGGACCAGTGAAGTCCTTCCTGGACCTGGGCCCCTCTAAGATGTCCTGAGCCTCTGTGATGATTTGAGGTGTCTTTGGCTTCCCCTCCCCTTCACTCCAGGTACAAGGTGTCCGTACTAAATACTGGAGTGTAAAGCCTTACACACCTTACCCTGGAGACCCATGTTCAAATCCGTTCTGGCGGAAAAAGTGACAGTCCCAAATCCGCTGTGGGGCACCTGGAAGAGAACCGCCTGTATTCTACCAGACGTTTCACCTGATGTCAGGTTTTCCTGGGAAACCAGGAACAGACTGAGCACAGAAATCATCTTTGTCTGTTCATCATTTTACTTCACAGCATACAATAAGAAATCATCAGCTAGCTTCAGTTCTCTGGGAAAAACTCTCAGATTGTTGCCTTAATGAAAAACATAGAATAGGCGCAAAGCCACTATAGTTATACTTAAAAATCAATACTCCCTATTGGTCTTATAATTTGTGTACCAAATATCTGCTTTAAAATGTGCACAAGCCTCAAAATAAAAGCTAGGGGGTTTATATCTCAGGCTTTTAACTGTTTTCTACAGTTTTAATATTTGCAAAACAATGCGAAATGTGATATAGGATTCTCTGCTTGGCAGTGAGAGTCTATTCTAGTTTTTCTTTCTTTTATTGAGAGGTAGAATAAAATTCCCAAACTGCTCCAGTGCAATTAAAATGACTTTTATTCATACAGTTACCTCTACGTCCACCCTCAGCGTTCCACAGTACTAATCCTTTTAGGCCCTGATCCAGCAAAGCACTTTACTGTGTCTTATTCTTAAAATTACAAGTCTCCCCGCTGATTTCAATACAGTTATATTAGGGATGAACTTGGCCTACTGTAGCAAAAATAACGTTAAAAATACAGTTTAAAAAACAAGCCAGGAAATGGAAAGCCTAAGAGACTTCAATATTTCTCTGTTTTAAAGTAAGGCATTACTAGCGCGCATTTGAGTACAGTCCAAGAGTGGGTTATTTTTGTACAGTTAGGCCAATTCAGGTAAGGAGCCTGTTTGTATTAGAGATGCATTGATTTCAGATCTAGATGGTTTCTATAAGCTTCTTACACCCAAATGTTACAAGGACAGGGACATAAAAATGTCAATTACATAAATAAATCTGTAAGTATTGATAAATGCCCAAAATTAAATAAACCCACTTCACTCTAAGAGGCTTTGCAGCTGATACAGTTGTAAAACAATAAGAAAACCATCATAATTTGCATTTTTATAGCTACATTCATCAATAGCTCAAATATTTATCACAAACACCGACCCACTACAGGCAGGAACTGGATGATGGTATAGCCCTCCTTGGACTATAAAGACACTGAACCATGGCTGGACACTTGGCTACAACCAAAGCTTCTTAAACCAGTTTAAATAATCATTGTCTTTGGCTACTTCTTTCTGCTTTGTTGTTGCTGGGGCAAGAATTTATATGAGCATGCAGTGAACTGGATCAGGAAACTAATCTGGCTGAAATATAAACCACCGAAAAGTGCTGACTTGAGTGAAGCGGGCAGCTCGGGAAGCAGGAGCCTGAGACTGCTTAAGGTAGCATCGCCCCAAAATAAACGTACATCAAACCGCACGTCCTGAGGCTCAGAGCAGCAGCCACAGCAGAACCATGGATGTCACCAATTTATCCCTGTAAGCCACGGGGGTATACTGGGATGAGAGCCACAAAATGGATGGGGGACATATCTTGAGTGGCTTCGCAGCACAGCTTCTGATCGCTGTGGAGGGACAAGAAAATTTAATTTGCCAAGGATGGCTAAATACCCCAAGCAAGAGCACTCTACACATAAGTGTTTTCCAGTGGCTTCCAGATTGTTTCTCCAGCCTTATCAGCCAGCCTTCCTAATTGGCTCTCCACAATATTTTTAAGCGGGCGCTTTACCCCCATTTAAAGCAGCGCACGCGAGAGAGACTGCGTACATTAGGTAAATGAGTTCCTGTGGACATTGTGAAGGGAATAATGCCCTCCTATTTGGTTTATCCTGTACTGCAATAAACGTCGGGGTTTTTTTCAGTCAAGGTGCTGCAGTAACCCAAATGATAGTCATATTACACTTATAAAAGACAACTTTAAGAAAGATCTTGCTGCAATAAAAGTGAGGATTTTTTTTTCCCTTGGCATCCCAGCTTGCCATAGAAATGAGTGAGTTGCTGAATTTCTGCCAAGTATAGATGGTTCAGCATGCTATTAGATTAGTCTGTTTATACAGAAACAGCCAAAAATAGGAAACACACAGAAGCTATTAAAGATATTGTCCTGTGAGGGAAATATTTGAATGGTTTTGTTACTGCAACTGGGAAATAAGATATGAGTCAGTATTAATGTGATAAAGAAGTTAATGTGTTCTAAAGCAAACAGTTAGTTTCTTCAGCTTGTCTCTGAGTTGACAATAAAATAAATGTACAGACAATTATGTAGGGTTGGATGAGCCTGCAAGTAAGTGTATCCAGCTTAAAGCTCAGCGCTGCCAGTGGGTTAGAATTGAAACTCTGTTATCAAGTAATGATATGCTAACCCCAGGTAGTCTTCGAAGAAAATGGATGATTCAAAACGCCATGCATCACTGGGCTGGTGGAAGAATGGTCAATAGTGTTTAAGCTATTTGAACTGGTCAAAGGGAATTTCATAGAAAAGTTCCTTTGCTTTGACCATTTTGCAATGGATTTCCTAAATTCTTTTCACTTTTGACAGAGTCTAATGAAAAATAAAACTACCCCTTTATTTTATTTTATATTTTATTTTATATTTTATTTTGTTTTATACTTATTTTATTTTATTTTCATTTAATTTAATTTCATTTCATTTTTAAGTAGGGCAGTGCTAATATTTCATAGTGGATTTTACTGGCTTTTTAAATTTGCCTGTCCCTTATGCGATGCGGAGCATTCATTCCTGAGCACAGCCACACACAATCCCTATGTCCTGACCTCCTTCTCCCTCCCTCTTCCACATATTAACAAACCTACCTAATTCTTAAATGGCTGCAATGCCTTAAAACTTCTAACGTAAAGCAAACAAAGGAACAGGCTATTATATTGTACATATATTTTATGTATATACATAAATAAAAGGTGTACATATTTTCTCTGCAGTAACCCACTTCTACAAACCCAAAGACAACATGTACCATTCCTTAAGGGCCAACACATTTGATCAGTGAAGAAGAACAAGTCCAAAGCTAAATGACTCTCCCGCTGAGAAATGCCCCTCTGCGGTATCTTCTCTTTTACGGTGAGAGTGCCCTGGGCCAAGCCAAGCCTCTCCCCTGAGCTTAGCTCACTTACCAGGACACGAGAAGAGGAGCAGCACCTTAAAGTGCACGCGGAAACTTACACTAGTCAATGCAGAATAAAATTTTGCAAGAACGCAGAGGCAGTTGATTAGCGGGAGCCTCAGGACTTCTACACGGGCGGCTTGCTTCCGGAGGGATTTGAAAACTGGCCTCGAGTCATTCTGCCCACGTTGGGTATAGACAGAGATTAGGCACAGAGTTTGGAAGAGGAAGCAGCTGCAGAAGTTCTGGCCAGGTACCAGAGTTAAATACGTTCACGTTGCAGAGACAAAAAACCGCCGGTGGTATAACGATACTGACAATTTCAGAACTCCGCAATAACTAGCAGCCAGAGCTTGGAGTCGGGCTTTTCCCTGGCACACATCTACTCAAAACCAAGTCAAGCTGTTCCACCAACAAGTCTAAAGACTTTTAGCGATGTTGAGGCCTCAGTTGAAATTTATCTCTGGGATAAGTATATCTTTCCATTCAACTCCACAGAAACCAGGCTGGTTTATTATTTCTTGAGCCTAATTCCTTACTTCAGGCAATAGGGAGCATGACTTACGTGTCCCCTGACTCCAATCGTTGCCTTTAGGCAGAGGACCCTCCAGAACCGAGGGGGTGTGTGGCATTTTCCTTCCTCAGCCTGTTTCCTTTGTGAACATGCAGTTCATTTCTAGAACGGGAATCTCTTTAGCCGGAGAATAAATTTGCATTCAGTATCTGTGGCAATGTAATCCCAACCTGAACAGTTTAGAGCATATACTGCTGTTCTATATATATATATATATATATATTACTACGTGTGTTTAAAGCATGTATTGCTATTGTTTAGGTCGAACACCGGAGTCTCTAGAAACAAACAAATTCAATGTATTACTTGTTTGTGATTGCGCACCAAGCATCTGTATTTTTAAAATGGCATAAGCTAACAGCAGAGGCACAGCAGTTCCTCTGAAATGAACCAACAGGCACAGGAAACGTAACGCGCCGTAAAGATGTAGAGGAGGTTTAAAAATAGAGAACTTCCTTTTTCAGTAAAGGGACAAAGTAACACAAAAAGCGAGTGCTATGTTTGCGCTTGGAACTGGAAGAAGAAAAAGGAGCTAAGTAAGTTTTTAGTGGCCACTTGTCTCAAACCAAACGGGTGTCTTTTAAACAAAAGCACCTCTCTTGCTTCGTTTCATTTTCAAACTGTAACGTCTGAACAAGACAACGGAAAAGTTTAATCTCTAAAACACGAATGCTGAAAACAAATGCATTAGAAAATACCAAGCCAAAGCTATGTTGGTGACACAAATGTGAAAAATGGAATTGAAATAAACTGTGTCAGAAATCTATTTCTAAAAATATGTCTTTACAGTAGTGATATTTATAAATTTGACATACTCTAAAATTTAGCTCACTAAAGATTATTTCTATGCAAATATGCATTCCTCAAACCCCATAAGCGTGCGAAAAATCCAAAACACATTTCTTGAAAATCAATTTCTGTGCAGTACAAATGTATCAAGTTCGAGGCAGCGTGCTGATAAATATTAAAAAGGTCTACGTTGTGCAAAATGAAAACTTGTAACAGGACACAGAAGTACAGTGCAGTATGCAGAGGTTCAGAGAGAACATGAAACAGCCCCACGGTTTCAAAAGGACTCTGTGGTCTGACATTAGTCATTTTGGTTCTGATAAAGGATGTTGTAGAAGGTGCTGCCCACATTATGCAAATCACTAACCACTTAATTTCCTTCCCAAGTGGTAAAGCTCAAGCCTTTTCCCTGAACATACAGCGCTCATTTTCTTGTAACTCTGTGGTTTCTTTTCAATAGCCTGTGAATGCCAGCAAGTAAGAAGATAGCAGTAAGAAACTAAGAGGTTACTCAACGATTCCAAAGGTTAGAGGAGTACTTTTTAGATACAGATCTGAACATAAATTCTAGACATCCACAAAGCATTTTTCCTTCTAATAATACCCCATTAGCTGCTTCAATTTCAAAATGCTTGGATAGGTCTCTCTCTCTCCCCCCTGCCACCTCATATTCCAAGAATTAAATATAGTTCACTCCTGGGCCATTTCGAGCCTGAACTTCTCTTAAAAAGAGATTCTACTCTCCTAAAAGCAAAATACTACAAATTATGTGTTATTTTTACAGCAGCTAATTCTGTGCTGGAAAATATTTCAGGTAGGAACTATTCTGATTTACAAACGTAATCCAGTTTAATGATTTCTACAAAAGTCTAGCTTCTTTTCCCTGAAAATGTAGGGCTTGCTGCTAGAAAAGTGTCTTTGAAAAAATCTACGTAAATTGTAAACTAAATAAAATATAGCTAGTACTGAATGACCTTTCTTATTAATAAACAAAACCCAAAACATTTCTTAAAAGTATTGGTTAAAATGCAAGAATATAATCTTGGAAAACCAGGAAACTGTCGTCCTCAAACCTGTTCCTATAATTACTGACATTATCCAGCGTACCCAGTTTCTAAGCAGATTCTGGTTACTTATAACTAGAACACCCCTAGTTTCACCAGTGCCCAAGACAATAAATTATTTTCTTGACAGAACAGTACCTGACAAATTCTGCATGTTTCCCCTGTAAGTGTATTGGAGTTTTAAGAGAGGCAGTTAACACCAGATGGTGTAACAGGAATACTTCTGTCCAAAGCAGCAGGACTTTATGAAGTGGCCCCATGAAGCTGCTCCCAACGAAAGATCCTCCTCAGGGTTCAATATGACAACTCAGATGTACTGTCTCCCGGTGCTCAATGAGCAATTACTGTTGTTGTGGTTATTATTATTATTATTATTATTGTAAAAATTCTAGCTGAATGTTAACAAGGAAATTCAAAGCGCTACCAAAGAAACGCCCTGTGCAACAACAGCTTTTAAAGCACTTTCAAAATCTACTGGTCATAACAGAAAAAAAATTAAAAAAAATCCACTGATGGGGTTTTTTTCAGCAGTTTCTTTGACAGTGTGCACAGATGTAATATTAATCACAATGTACTGCACCCGGATCAGGATGGCTAGAAAAAGATGCTCATTTAATGAAACAATTACATATCGTAAAGCCAGCGATCTAAATAAACGCATGGGTGTTCCGGTGTGTGTGCGCGCGTGTGTGAGAGAGAGGGAGGCAGGGAGGGAGGGAGG
>VFFE01007257.1:1765902-1830660 GCA_008921705.1 Burhinus oedicnemus
GGACACTCTGCTTACATGCTTGTTGAGTGTAGGTGGAAAAAAGTTCCTGCATTTCAGGATGCTTGGATGAGGGAGACCATTGCCTGGAGCAGTAAAGCAGTAGGTTACTGCTTTAAAAAATAACCTGCTACCAGAACTGGTAAGTCTGCCCTGCCACCCCTGCAGCTAAACACCATGAGGGATGTCTTACAAGCTCATGAGACTTGTGCCAAATATGTAACATAAAAAAAGAATAAAAGTCAACTTGTTTGAGATCTAAACTCCTCTAACCCCACGTTTAAAGTGCCCAGGTGACAATTCTGCTTTTAACTCTCTGAAGTTCAGCATGACGGTTTTGACCTGCTCAGAGAGTGTGGGATGGGATGGGACGGGAACACCACGGCCAGAGACGGGTCTGACTGGCTGGGCCTCCTCCTCAGCACCGGGGCTGCAGTTCACAGGAGGACTGATGTCCTAGCAAGGATACATCCCATGTGACTGCTTTCAGACATCTCTAATTGATTATTCACAAAGAAATTACATGAGTTGTCAACAAAAGGTGAGGCCATCCCCTGCTGCTGATATGGCCTCCAGGGCTATCGATGTCCAGGGGGCATTTCAAGGAGTCTTCCCACTACTCTGTCTTGTTAAGGCTGAGTTGGCAGAGAAGTGGTAAAGTTGCAATAAGAACATTTTTGCGTCTCTCTTCCACTTTTGGAGGCAGGCCAGAGACTCAGAAACAGCTTGACTAGGATGACGTCATCTGAGTGACAGGTATGGTTAACACAGAAGCCAGTGGCAGAGTGGTTCCAGTGGGAAGAGACGTGAGGTCTTCCTCAGGCTGTAGCGCAGAGCAGAGAGCAGCTAGCCGGGAACCAGGCGCTGCCCGTCCTCTGTGTCGGCGGTGGCCAGCAGAAGCCCTTTGGAGCAGGGAAGAGGGTTGCTGTCTCTGGATATGGGAAGTAGAAATGGTCTGTACACCAAATACTGACCACACTGGACAGAAGCATTTCTTCTCTTAGTACGTAGACACGTGAGGTGAGCTTCCCAGAGACGTAACGTGCGTGAAAGGAAATAGATCCCAGGCCCACATAGAGTGGGAAAGAAATTTTGAATTTGGCCCATGGCAAATTGCTGCATATACTACTTATTCTGGTCCCTTTTGTTATTGTTCACTAAAATTCTTCTGTGAGATTCATCATCAGCTTTGAAATATGTGGAAGTCTGCTCAGCATGGTGAGCTATGGCGAGCAGATAGGAACAAGACAGAAAGAAAGAAAATTCACAGATTATTTCCCTGTGTAAGTGGTCAACTCCCTCTCACTCAGCTTGATTAATCTGCGATGTGCACCACCACAAGAGAAACCTCACCAATCTCCTTTCTCACAAAACAAAGGCTGCTCACTGAAGTGTTCAGGTACTCAGTTACATTCAACACAAGCTAATTCACTTATCTTCAACAAGTGGGCTATTGATTTTTTGCCTGATTTCTAAGCTGCCCGGGGCTTTCTGAACTACAACAATAGCATCCTGCATTTTAAAAAAAAAAAAAAAAAAAAAAAAGGAAGAGGAAATTCAGTGGAAAATATCCCTTTGCTCATCAGTAACCAGGATGACTTCATGTTTGCTTCGTTCTCTCAGTATATTCAACATAGCCACGGTCCAGGGAACCTTCACAATCCTGTTTCACTTACCTCTGCTACATAACTTGATGCCATAAACTGCATTCTACTTATTTCAGGGCTGAAAATATCACAGATCATTCGTCTCCATCAAGAGAAATTGTCCAGCTGCTAGGAGTCATTTGCTAATTACGCTACCCGCGTCCTTTCGCACTCACAGAGTCAGACCCTCCTGGCTTTTATGGTAACCACACACGGTCGAGAATGCGATGGCACGTGACTCGTGCAACTGTGGTAAAAATATTAAAATTTAAAAATAGATTCAAACCCATACGTCATACCTCCTGTGGTGATATGAGCGTATCAACTGCACTACATTCGACTATTCAACCTTTTAGAAGTTTCTATAAGAAAGGCGTATCGTTGCTTTTGCCCCTGTTGGTACATAGAAAGGGTGAAATGCATATTCACCATTTCAGGATTTAGATACAAATGAACGATAGGAAAACTCATCATTTTTGAATGTGTCAAATGAGCTTTATTCATTTGCAAGATGAAATACGTTTGTGTGAGTATTTTTGTACCTTTTATATCTGAGCTTTAAGATATATTTAGCCTACGTTTTAGTAAGCTGTTGTCAGTGCAGGTCAGGTACTGTTATTATAAAGCCCGTAATAGAAAAAGAACTTAATTTACAGAATAAAGCCTTAATAAAGAGGACTGGATATTGTATTGCTGAAAACAGATTTATAGATAAAGCTGGTCTATTAAGCCAATATACTGCACTTAAAGTAATTTTCCTGTAAGAATGATCTTAACAGTAGGTTGTAGTTTTGAGGGATGGGTTCCTACACAGGTGAAACAGAGTCCAAATTTTACATATCAAAGAGGAAATCACAGCCATAACCCTTGGTCCTAAAGCACAGCGGACTAAGAGGTAACTAAACACAAGTATCAGGAATCTTCCAAGCCAGGCTTTTCCTCACGCTTTCTTATTGAGGGAATACTTTACTTTCTCCTATTTTTCCCCCTTTAGTCTGCTACCTAAAGTACAACATTAGCGGAAATCTGTATACAAATGGGGCCCCACTTACATATCTGTTAGACAGAATTTTATTTTTTTTCCCCATTTCTTTATTTCTAGCTATAGAGTCCCAGTCTCCAAATTTGGAATCTCATGGTCTTTTTGCTTCACCGCATGCTTCTAAATTGCAACTAAGAAAAAAACCATTTCCCCTCCTGTCATGTCTTCGCAGAGAGGGATGGTGCTGCATTTTGTTTGACAGACGACGACGGTGACAGCTTTAGCCTGACATGCAGAAGCTCTGACGTGCGAGAGCTCTGCTGGTATCACACAGAGACCTTTCCGTTGAAGAAGTCCATATACCGTGTGGGCTGTTCCCAGCGCTGTTCCCCAGCGTACTTAGAGGCTTCTGCGGTATGAAGGGGGATGCACAGAGGACGGGCTTTTCGCTTGCACATGGGATGTGTTTCTTCCCACCAACCATCCATCCCTGCCAGTTTGTTAGCTCAGCTCTGCTTCCAGCTCCTTCCATTGCAACCTAAATGCACATTTTCCAAATAAGAAACACAAGCTTAAACTGTATATACTCAGCTGGTCCATGGGAGAAGATGACACTCTTACACACCAGTAATGCTATGGCAAAGCCAAACTGTGCTGAAGCAACACGTGATCCCCCACCTACGCAGTCAATACCTGAAGGTGGGGGCAGGAATCTGTCAACCGTAATACAGTTCTAGTAAAGACATCTCCTCTGTTCTCTTTGTCAAACTGACGCGCACAGGTATTTCAATCTATACTTCATGGTTAAAATTGATCCTAGTGAGAGGATATGTGGCTTGATCAAACTTGTGTAGGACTGAATCAAACAGGATTGATGACAAAAAAAGCTCCCTGCTTTAAAAAAGAAGGCAGTTTTTCTTGTGATAACAGGGTGTTGGAGTCTTGGTGAGGGACAGACAGGATAAAAAAAAGCTCTGACATGACCAGTTCGGCATAAAGAAGCCCAATATCACTAAAGCCAGGTAATATATAGATAAAAATAAAAATTATATATCTCTATATACAATACAGAGGCTTTTCAAAATGCTGACCTTTTACACTGTGTTTCAAAACAATGTATTTTCAGTTCCTGCCCTACTGTGCCAACTGCTGGTTCACAGCTCTGTGCCTGTGGAGGGACGTGAGAGTGTGTGTGTGCACACGTGGGTCTTTTAAGACCTAACAATCTATGCTGATTGAGGATAAAGTCCTAAAATAAAAAGATCCATAAGCACAATAGTGTTTTTGGAATGGTGATCCAAATAATTGTGATTCAGGAGCATTTATCAGAGATAAAAAGGTAAAATTCAATATCATATAAATACGACTACAGAAGCATTGTATTTAGATTAAATCTAATATAGAAAAATGACGGGTTTTATTTATCCCTGTGTAGTCATAACGTAATGTTAACTGGATCATAATTTTCACATTATAAAGGATCTGACCAGACAACTAGCATGTTATTAGCTTGGCAAACAACCTTAAATTTAGTGAGTATTTCAGAGCCAAGATTCATATGCACCTGCTAGCAAAGCCTTAGCTCCCCAAAAACCTTTCTGAGTATCAGATTACACCTTTACATTACTGTACATCTGAGCTTTAAAAGATAAGTTTAAGAATATATTCTATAACTAAGGTGTATTCTGAAAACAATTTGAATAATTGCCATAAGAGAAAACCAGGGTTGCCAATCCAGTTTCAATATTCTTTCTGTCATAAATTTGCTTGCTTCAGCTTCTTCTCCCACTAAACTGTACTTGGCTGTTGTTTGACGGTCATTTTGTATTTTCATGCCAAAGAAAACAATTAATTTAAATCATAAAACCCCCAAAATGCTGGTGCAAAAAAGTCATTTCACATTGGTTCTGGACCTAGACTAAGACATACTGGTTTGGGCTAAGATCCTGAAACAGCATATCATTACAGCACTACAGCAGGGACTTAGGAATGTCAGGCTTATTGAGAGAAGTATTAAGAAGATGGGAGAATATAATAAGGCTTCTGTAACAACCGACAGGGCCAAATGGAAAACAAACCGAGAAGTAAAAATACATATGATTGTTCAAGTAACATATAACTTTAATAATAAATTTTGTAGTAATGATAAAAATAACTACCTTGATCTACAGGCATTCTGAATTCCCACCTTTGAAGATAAGGATGGGATGCTCAACTACTGCTGGAAATCTGGTATGATGGGAGCATTGGGAGTAGTTCGCTGTCTCCAAATACACAGGGCTGAAGGCCCAGTAGCGACCTACTCCCCCTTCCCTGTAGCAGGATTACAGTTTTGCCTCTTTATTCTTCCTGTAGTCTTACATTTACTATCCCATTTCAGTCAGAAAACCGATGAGCACATTAAATATTTGATATAAATATAAATGTTATAAAGCAATTTATTATTTGTCCTTCTGCAAGGATTTCTAGATAAGAACCCTTCAAGACCCAGTCCTAGAAGTTTCAGTCTATTAATTATCGGCAGGAGTTCTAATGATAGTTATAAAGATGTGAATTATAGGCATATGTCTAACCAGTATGGATTTTGGCAAAATAAAGAACCATAAGATGCTCTTCAATCCATTATTGCCCATAAATGCAGGAAAAGGCAATACAATGTCAACATTTGCCAACCATATACCACAGAAACTTCCTGTAATACAGAAGAAAACCCTAGAGTAACCTGAGATTCTAATCTCTATAACTCATTGAAAAATGCAGTTTTATTAAGAGCATCTACAGCGTGCCCAAAAAAGATTTAAAAATGGATAGGAAACAATGACCCTTGAAGGGCTAAAAATGTTACACAGAGATAGTTTAGGTAATCATTTAAGACCAGATAGTAAAACTCAATGAGGAACCTTAGCACACCTTATGTATCATTTAAAAAAACGTGTCAAAACAACTCATGCAAGAATATTTACTCCAGTTACATATGCATGTATCGGGTTTCAACATTAAGCAGGTAAATTCTATGCACAATTTAGCTGAATAAATGATATTTCAATTTTGGAAATCTAGAACAAGGAGCCCCTGTTCTCCCTCCTTGCCATTCCCCTCGGGACAAATGCAAGCCCAAGCTAAGAAGGGGCTGTTAGAAAAATGTGCAACTTAGAAGCACGTATCTCATTTTCAGAAGTGACTCAGGCAGCTGGAAGTGTAAATACCACTGAAATTTGGTAAGATTCGGGAACTTAATTTTTAATTTAGAAATCAGGCTTTTAACACTTAGGCTTTAGGCATCACTGTTTTTTCTAAGGAGTTTAGAAAGTTGAAAAGGAAGCCATGGGCCTACTGGTGTTTTCAAAAGCAGCGCAGTGCCTGACCTTCCTGGGTGGTTTGAATTTTGTTTTGAAAATCATGAGAGGCTTATCTGTAGCTCCAAGTCTCTAAACCATTTATCTGATAACACAGTATCTAATAATTTAGGTATATCTGCTCTTTTTATTTTCCAAAGAGAGCACCACAAGGAAGCCAAAGACTAGCAGAAGACTACTTTCTGAGTTTTTCATTGTAGTTGAAGGAACTATCAAACAGACCCTCATAACCCTTCCACCTATGCTAACGTATTATTTGTGCAATTCTTAGAAACGGGTTATCAAGTTAATAACAAGTTTTACAAAACAGCACCAACTTTCATGGCCCAGTGTAAAACTCAAATTCTGAATTTCCCCGTGAAAGACAGCCTCCTAATAGGCGCTCTCCCTACGTCTTAACCGATGTTTGGCTGACGCGGCAGACATACATAGCAAAGTGAAACATGGGATGTTTTTTCTAACAAAACAACTGAATGCCACAGCAAAGCACAGCACGGCACTTTAAACACAGCAGTGTACTCCAGAGCTGAGATCTGCATACTCCTAGTCTAATGCTCCTAGCGTTAATCTCACCTGTCCCTACTTTTCCACAGAGAAAATCATTTAAACAATCAGTTAATGAAACAATGACTATACGGCTACCTCAAGCTTTTGTTCTTTCTGAAGAAAGAACTGGTGCTGATCACTATTCCAGTTTGCAATTTTCATCACCGTTTTTTGTCGGTGTATCAGTGCATCCCCTTGCTTCACATTGAACTATTACACACTTTTGCATGATGAAGTCTGTGTAATTAGTCGAGGATTTCTATTTACTGCTGTACTTTTCCCTGCTCCTTGGTTACACAGATGTCAAGGAAGGGCCCACACTACAACCTTTGGACTGGCTGATTCCTGGCTGCAGCGTACAGGGAAATGGCAGAAGAAGAGGATGGGACTTGGTTTCTGATTCACGCAGGGCACACACGCAGCCAGGATGCAACGTAGCTCATTCTACCAACAGCAAGCTGTCTCCACATGCCCTGTCCCATGCGGACGCTTCTCTACTAAAGTAAATTTCAGAGGTGCCTGTTTCCCAGCACTGACCATCGCAGCTGCAAGCTACAGAAAGTCACTTCCACAACCTGTGGCTCGCTGGCAGTTCTCTACCACATTTCTGACAGTCACTAGCCAGAGCTAACACTGATGACTACTATCCTGTTTATCGTTCTGCTTGACTTTTTAGGCAATACAGAAGGACCCAAGCTGGTGTTCAACAATTGACGTAATTTATATTCAGCTATAGGTCACACTTTCCTCTTAGGGATGCCGTCATGTGCTGAAAAAGAGCACAAAGCTCTTGTGTGATGTCTTCTGTTACTCCGATCTAAAGAATTACCAATGCCGACAACAGCCTGCAAATCTGAGACGCAGATTGCTATGTTTCCTGGGATCACCCTCAACTACACAACCTGTGGTTGAGATCAGTTTTATCAGAGATAATTTATTGAGTATTTTGGAAAAGAACAACATAAAAGCCAGCGTTTAGTCTTTTTTTCCTACATAACTATATCACATGGGTAGTGGAGGTGGATATATGTATATGCGCACATGTACATGCAATAGGTATTACACGCAGAAAATAATACTACATACATGTCTGTCTCAAAGGATGGAAAAATTCTTCCCTTCCAAGAAACAACAAATATTTAAAAAAGCACAAGGGAACAAAAGCAATGTCAGCATCTCGTATTATTTATGATTTACCAAAAGTGGGAAACATACAGGTTTCGATAGAATGACTTCATACTGTAGAAGAGAGATGGAGAAATGACTATTAAAAACACTCATGTGAACACACAGACATACGCTCGCCCCCTCCATCTCACAACATGTCTGTCTGGGAGGAAGGGGACAGGCGTGATGGGATTCATTACACACGGCCGTCTCCTTCAGGCAGAAAGGTTCCCGTTTGCATCCCGCTAAGTTACAACTGTCCTTTAATTCTTCAATGACTAAACATCACTGTTTATTAATTCTTAGCATAATTTCAGTAGTAACTACAAGGTGCTACACACTATCAACACTCATTCGTATAGACCAATGTCAAAAAAATGGAAAGGTTACCTTCTCGTTTACCCCATAACTAGTTGCTTTGCAAGAAATATATCCCCTATTGGACTGTGTAAGAGCGCTGCAGTTTCCTAAGACAAGGGCTACACATTACACTCCAGGAGAGATCTATGGAAACACTGCAAAGTTTGATTTACATAGTTTTACTAGTCTTTTGCCTAAAAAAAGTGACTCTGACTGAACTAATACTGCCTTGATGCCCCCCTTTCTCTTAAGAAGAAATCAATATTAAAGTCAAGCTATGTAGTCTACCAACAGGTGACATTTCCCAGTGAGGTGAATATTGTTTATAGTTCTCTCAAGTCTGAGTGATTGCTTACAGGTCTTCCTCAAGATGACTAGCTCATGAATCATCTTTGAGCCTATATTCCACAAAAATCAAGATGATGAGTCTCACCGAGAAACAACAGATAATTAAGGTCGCAAGTGGACACCTGGGGGTCAGACAGGATGGCATTATGAATGCGTATTTGTGTATTTTCCTGTATGATTTTGTTTAATTTGGACTTAGCCTTCAATGAAAGCTAAAGCAGCAGGACAGAATTTAAACTCTGTTTATACGTTCCAACCTGCAACACCTCTACTTCCCCGGTGTCAGACCTCACAACGGCAGGACCTGCTGCGTATGAACGGTACACAGGTAAAGACCAACGTCCATCAGTGAGCAGGTTAATTCTGCTAAACTGATTCAACTTTAGTGAGACTTGTTTTTTAACCCACACTTCAGGAGGTGTCTACGTGGTATCTAATATGTATGAGCCTCTATATGCTATACAGCACTTACAGCGCATTTTAAAAAGCTACTCCTTTTATAAGTTAAAACCTACAATACATTTTTAACCAGTTCTTGAGTATTCTAAAAAGGAAATGTTTTCTGTTTCCAAGCCAGAACTGGTCATTTCTTCTACAGAATATGATGTTTGAAAATCAGTTCTTCCTATTATAGATTTCTCCCTCAGCTTGTAGAAAATCCATGATTCCCTAAACATTGCTCTTTGAAAGCACATTGACTAAAATCTTCATGCCTAATTCATGAAGTGTAGTCTGGAGATTAGTGGAGCTGGACATAGACCAGGAATACTTTATCATATTCTAATAAGCAGAGGCTGAAAATTGCATTTCTAAAGCTACAGTATTAAAGGGCACACTGCAAAACATGACCCAAACATAACTCAGTAGTTCTACGCTGTCTGTAAAGGCTTTGATATGATAAAGTATGCTGACGAGGGGAATAAACATAACCAGAAATTTCTGTATTTAAGAAGAGGGAGAAAAACAGCAAATATTCCATGTATACATCAAAGCATATATTGTATATTATAAACCCATATAATGTGATCCCAATGGAACAACCCTTGTACTGTTATCGATTATTTGAACACACCACGGAACATCATTGCAATAACATAAAATTAGGCTTATGTAGCAAATGTGACAGTAAAAAAGGCTAGTAAAAATAGTCTGTAAGGCTAATGTAATCATTACCATAAAACTCTTAATGACATCTTGCCATACAATACACTAGAAAAATGTGAAAATTAAAATTACTAGAGGAGAAACGTGAGTATTTTTGACTTACGGTGTTTGTGTTATTTAAAAAGTAAATTGCTCACCACTCCTTTTTTGTTTGGTTGGGGTTTTTTTGTTACAACATAACTAGATTAAAAAAGGAATGATATACACCAAGGTTTCTAATTCTCCCATAGCAAGATCTGTGGGTAGCAGAAGACCTTGGAAAAAGGTCTTTTTATATAATAGATTTTTCTTCTCGTGTAAAAGGCTGAAGATAGACATCTCTCCCGTCTCCTCTCTTCATGGGAGCATGTTATAATGTCAGGATCTGTTTTGGGAAGAAGACAGACACTGAACAGCCCTAGGTCAGGGAAGTACCACAAATCATACTGGAAAGAAAGACAAAACCACAGAGCACTGCACTATTTCTATACATCTTTTCCACCGCTGCAAGTGCAGAGACAGCAGAGCGTTTCCAGGAGAGGCACCCCACCAAGAGGCAGGTGAGAAGACAGGGCTGTTGCAGACGCATGAGGGGCATCACAGTGATTCCCACTCACCCAAGCGTACACACATCTCCTGTACATTACTCTGGCATCCATGCCTGAAAATTTGTAGTGTTTCCTGTCCCTATGCCTCTTCTCTGCTTCTTCACTTCTAAAAACCTCCATAGAAGTCCAGCCCTATTTACAGGCAAAGCACTGTCTCTAGATTTGGTACCTTGGTCTGTTCCTGGGAAATTTATACATTAAGTAGAATCAAGATGTTGCTAACCTGGGGAACTGGTGGCATGTTCTGTAACTTGTGGTGGCTGCTCATTACATAGGTAATCGGATTGGGCAAAGCATGAAAAATAGCTCACATATTACCTATAAACCAAAAATAAGTAATATAAACTGAGAAAACACTAAAATTATCGGTACCTATGTTCATAGCAGCCATCTGTTTCTACTGACACCTAATATCTTAGTACCTCTTCCCTTATCTGTATGTTTAAGAAAGGATTTCAGCAAGTGACTCACCCAATTTTCCCAGGAATGAAGATCAACTTTTTTTGAAAAACAAACGTCCCTCTAGAGTCTAAGGAATTGCTACAAGGCTTTTATTTTCCACTTTAGCAGTGGTCATGGCACACACAAAACTTGAACAGGCAGGGTTGTTGTATTAAGAAAAAATGAAGAGAAAGAACAAAGGACTATTTGGCCAGAGCTGCAAGACTTGGAATGAGTGAAAACCATCAGTCACAGTGACCAACAGACCCTGGCAGTATAAACAAGGTAGAAATGATAGTCAATAAAATCACAATTAGGTACACTGAGTGTCAGCGTTCCTGTGTGCTCACAATCAAGGAAATCAATAACTAACACTGAAAATTCGCCACTACCTGCTTTCATTTTATATTTTCCATTTATTTTTTTATTTGGCTTTCCCAGCTGATTCCACCAAGAGTGTCTTTAATAAAAAGCAGTTCCAATTACTGCCTATGGTGCAAAAGGAACCAAGTGCAAGAGAACTAGGGAGGCCTACTTAAAGTGGAAGGAGTAAAAACAACAGGTTTACAATTAAGAGATAGGTCACTGTTCTTCACACCCAATCAATTTACAGAAATTTACAGAAATCTATAGAAAGCTGCACCTTTTTGTGCTGCAAAGCTCCTTAGAATCATAGAATCATCTAGGTTGGAAGGGATGTTTAAGATCATCGAGTCCAACCATAAAGCTAACACTGCCAAAACCACCACTAAACCGTGTCCCTTAGCACCATGCCTGCCCGGCTTTTAAATACCTCCAGGGATGGTGACTCAACCACTTCCCTGGGCAGCCTGTTCCAATGCTTAACAACCCTTTTGGTGAAGAAATTTTTCCTAATGTCCAATCTAAACGTTCCCTGGTGCAACCTGAGGCCATTTCCTCTCGTCCTGTCACTTGTTACTTGGGAGAAGAGACTGACCTCCACCTCCCTACAGCCTCCTCTCAGATAGTTGTAGAGAGCGATAAGGTCTCCCCTCAGCCTCCTCTTCTCCAGACTAAACAACCTCAGTTCCCTCAGCTGCTCCTCATAAGACTTGTGCTCTAGACCCTTCACCAGCTTCGTTGCCCTTCTCTGGACACGCTCCATCACCTCAATGTCCTTCTTGGAGTGAGGGGCCCAAAACAGAACACAGTGTTTGAGGTGGGGCCTCACCAGTGCCGAGTACAGTGGGACAATCACTGCCCTAGTCCTGCTGGCCACACTATTCCTGATGCAGGCCAGGATGCTGTTGGCCTTCTTGGCCACCTGGGCACACTGCTGGCTCATATTCAGCCAACTGTTAACCAACACCCCCAGGTCCTTTTCTGCCAGGCAGCTTTCCAGCCACTTGTCACAGAAGAGTCCTTAGTGTTGAAAACTTACAGAGAATTAATCTACCTGCTAAAAAGTTAGGAGTGGCATGTTTCATGACAAAAAACCAACAGAAATTCACAGTAAAGACAACTGTTGCTACTTCCAGGAAACCATTTCTCCCTTGGCCTACTGCAGGCAGCGTACCACGTCTTTCTGAGTACTTTCCAAACATGCATATATCCAAAGGAATTCAAGCGTCTCTGCAGTTTGCCAGGAATGCGCACAACTGCATTGAGTAGTTTATTGAAAAACGGCTCTTTTAATAATTCTTCAATATTACCTCTGGGAATTTTCAAATATACCTACACACGAACCACAATGATGATTTAGTCAGAGTAACAGTTTTCCAACAAACACAAGCTTTGCGACCACATCTTCTAAATTTACTGGTTTCATTCCTATAGCGATATAGAGCACAAACTTCTTTAGCTCTCCTCATTCTGAACATCCATCATTCAGAGGCACGTCGAAAAACCCCTCTCCCAGTGTACAAAGGTGCAAGTGCTGAAAATGGATGGCTGTAGAATGGACCCTTAATTACCACAGGAGTGAAAAATGTAAGCCGCTTCAACACTTCTTCGGGTGTATTTTTATTAGCAGTGTGCGTGCACCACCCACCCATAAAAACTGGTTCATGTCTTTCAGAAATAGTCATTTCTAGACAGGAATTGTACGTTATGCATGTAAAAGCACATATAAGACAGAAACTTAATGATCTGAGTGGCTCCGGACAGCAATGAGTTCCTGTATTTCAGAATATTTGACACTTGTCCGAGAAAAGCTTTGGCAGAAGTTTTGTAACACAGCATAGACCAAGAAGTGCCCTGCCTTTTGCATAAATACAAAATCCTTAATCTTAAGCTGTATAAACACAAGATATCATCCATGATAAATGCCCTTCTCTATCTGTGACATTTTCCTCATGCTGTTTTCCATACGTAATAGGTACAAATCACACAATATATGAAAAGAAAAAATAGCATTTTGCCTGATCAGTGTCTGTTTACAGTAATCAGAGAGAAAAAGTGAATGACTCTTATAATGACATTTTATAGCTTGTTTCCAATCAATAAGACAGTTATTTTGAAGGATTCACCTAAGTTTAGAATCAATTATGAATGGAAAGGAAAATGAAAAAAGGTGAATATTACTGGCTTGAGATTTGCTCATTTGAGAGTTGTATTTTTTCCATCTTGCCAGACTCCTGTAAGTGATGCAGCGTGGTTAAGCTCTGCAATAAATGCTTCTATGGAATTATTCACTATCCGCAGGAATCAGTCTGGTAACTTAAAATTGAGCATATTTATTTCTAAAACACATCTGCTGCATTTTCTGTGAATACTAGATGTTAGGGATATTATTTTTAAACTGCTTTATATATTAGACTACTGTGGAATACAGCTCTTGCTACAAGGAACATTTCTTCTTTTATTTTACGCTCCTGAAAAATATCTCAATTTAAACATTTAGCACACACAAATAGAAAAGGGGAAAGTATTGAAAGAGATATTAATTGAAACTCAAAACAACAACCACAATAAAGAAATCTTAATTTTAAAACCATGTCTTCCATTCTGCGAGGAAGCTGTGGTAGTGGAGGAGGGAGACAAGGAGCTCACGCTGCGGAGAGTGTAAATGAAATGACAGAGATGTCATTAAAAGTTTTCTAAATGGCAAAACGTCCTTGGGGTCACTGGAGGGAGAGGGACAAAGGGAGACAGTGAGTCACTTTACAGGGTTGTTCTCAGCTCTCCTGTTCTGCCTTTAAAGTCAGATGTTGTTCCTTTTTAGAACGAGGGAGGAGAAGGGGGTACAGAGCGGACAGAAATCAAACCGCAGTGGAATGAGGCTCCTCTTTCAGTTGACACAATTCTTTTGTAATAAATACCCCAGACAAGCCTCCTACCAGCTGTGGTTACCATTTGGCCCCATACCTCCTGTTTTCTTATAACTAAAGCAGAGTTAATCATAACATTGCTTGTACCTTTTTTGACACACTAAAGAATATTTCTCCTTTCCCCCACTTCGGACATTTTATCATTTCAAATAGGAGAAGGTTCTGCATTTCACAGTCCTGAGAATCTTCTTTCTTCAGTCTCCAGTGGGCCCAGAATGCTAGAAATTACGTCTCTCCAAGTAAATGTCCAAATAGGTGCTGCTTACAGGAATTAGTCCTTTTTTTTTTTTTTTGGGGGGGGGGAGGAGGAGTCAAAGAAAATAACCTTAATTTTAATGATGATGCATAAGTCATTCAGTGTAAAAATCACAATTCTGAATAAAGTATTTGACCTGAAAAATTGGGGTTCCAAATTCCACAGGAGCCATACTGAGGACCCGACCTCATAAAGTAATTTGAACTTTCTTGCTTTTCCCTTTACTAAGGATATTGGAAAGAGGAGCAGCAATTGGAATTATGGTCCCTGAAAGAAAAAATGAAAACCTTAATTCCTCACATTTTCGTGGATAAATTTGTCTCACAAACCAACGTCTCCACTGACACAGACCCAACAGCACTGATGTAGCTCCGTCAGTAAAGCACAACTAACAACAGGTTTTGGAGCACAGTTATCTTTCCTATGACTATCCTTTAGGAAAACAAGATGGTTCCTAGTCCAGCACTACATTTAAAATTTTCACAGTATCCCTGACAATCCAGAACAATTCTTAATGAAGCACAGAGGTAGGTTCAGATCAACGTAAGTGATATCAAAATCCTCTCCTTATCTAACAATTCTTAAATTTCATTTTCAAATGAGGAATTAAAATGATTCCAAATGGGCTTTTCTCATCACGTAATAATAGCAAAATTTTGATTCAAATTTATAATTATTTTGCATCTCCCCCAAAACAATGAAGTATTTTGTAGATGGAAAAAATAGCTATCAATCACCCTAGCAAGTTCTGCTTTAACAAAATGCACACTGAAGTGTTACGGATTACCACTAACAAAGGAAACAATGCAAATTAAGGGACCAAATGACACCACCTTCATCTGTCAATACCCTTAGTAATAAAACCAAAAAATTACAGATCAGAGTGTAAAATCTCTGTATCTCTTTTGAACTCTATTTGAATACCATTTCCGAGCCCTCTACCTGTTCAAGATACTATCCACGTTCACAGGTGGGAGGACCTTTATTTGCAATGAGAATTGCCCCTGACTGCACGGCTACAGGAGCTGCTGTTTAACAAAAATATTGGTGATCACAATATCCATAATGCAGCTTTGAGACTTAGCAAAATCAGTCATAAAACTTCCTCTGTTCATAGACATTCAAGTACATTGTTTATGCTCAGACTTCTTCCTCTGCATGATTCTTTGCAGCCCCAGAGATAGATTGTGATAGAAAATTTCTGGCAGTTTAGTCTCCTGATACATGTCTTTTCACTAAACTCTCTCCGTATGCCTCTTAAAGGAACATATGATCTATAATTCTAGTCTGAGTGGAAACATTTCTGTATGTTACTATGAGGATTTATATCACATTAACAACACAAACATGCATTATTTATTCCTGTCCTGATTCCTTTTTGTGCAACTTCTCATAATCCTTTAGCTGCTCTGGCATTAACTCCTAAAATGCTAGAACGACAACCATGCCAAGGAGCAACTTGGATGAAGTAGAATCTGTACTCTAATGTGCAAATGCATCCCTGACAGAATTTCCAGTGTGAACTGAGACCTCAAAGGACTTTCGACAATGTCAAAAGAGCACTTGTTTGGAGAAGACACCCGGCACCTCCCTGTTTGGTGATGAGACACTAACCAGCTTTAGTTCCGCTAAGATGCTTTACCTGAGGTATTCGATTACATCCCTCCAGCCTGTGCTGAAGGAATATTTAAAGTCTGCTTTGCCCTTGACTCTTGATTCTGCATGTCAAAAACACTTAACTCAAACCCTTTTGGATTACCAATACTGCATTAAGTTCATTGACTCCTGTACCAGATTATCCAGGACCAGATGAAGTGATATCACACACAGAGATATTGATGCTGTTTTAATACTAGACAAAACCAGCACAGCTTTATAAACGTTTTAATTCTGGGGGGAGGGTGGGCGGGCTGGGAGAGAATAAACAGCTCTCTCACACAACCTGCAGTCAAGTATTTTATGGAACCCTCCCTTGAAATTATTGTGACAATTCAGAAATTTAGTGAAATAGAGAGATCCTCAAGAAAATGCTCATATTTGAGAATTTCTGGTTTATGAAGCCACAAAACTGTCCACACTAATCTACAGCTCCCCTTGCTGGGTCAGCTGCTGAATTGCATTCAAGCGGTGGCAAACAAATGAAGTATTTGAAACATTTAAACTTACAAAACGCGCATCATACACACGTGCTGTTGTGCACAATGAGCCTTTGTGCTGTACACATTGCTTCGAGATGGAGCTTCACCAGTGCAAGACAAATTTCAAACCACACTTCAGTGCTGAAACTGAAGAGATGACTTAATCAAAAACCAAAAATGTATACCGATTTCCCTCTGCCTTCTAGGTTTCTACAGACTTCCTTGATTATCACAGGGAATCCTCACTTCTCTTCCTTATCCCTCCCACTCTGAAAAACATCAGTGAACAGACTGTTATTCAGAATGGTGATGAATGAGACTCAAAATCTGGTAACGGCTTTACTCAAAAGCATAACCAGTCCTTGCTCCCTTACCAGAAATGAGTATGCCACAGCACGTGTGGTTCAGGCTGCCTGCGAAGTTGGCGTGTTGTGCTCTTTCGCAGAGCTAGGTACTGCTGCTGTTTGCCAACTCCACACGCTTTGGTACTTTAATAAAATGTAGGTAGCTCAGTAAATCTGATTATATTTTTTTTGTGCAAAGTACATTACATCTGTCATCAGTTATTCAGATACACCCATAAACACACTGCAAAGGTTCTTCTTTCTTGAAATGTCTTGACAGTTTTTGTAACAAAGAGTAAAAACCACTCTGTATCTCAGTCAACTGATCTCTCGTGCAACACCAATTGGTTAGACAAATGATTCAACACAATTTCTCATTCCAAACACAAGGTACTCAAATAGCAGCATCCAATGACGTTTGGATGGAATTCCACCTATAGAAATACTTTCTTTTCCCTTGACCTTTCTGGTTGCAATTTGCATTTTCAGGTAATTCAGAGTGTCTCTTATGCTTCTGTCTGGACAAGTTTATCTTTGTTATTTATCTTGACATCACGGTGGCGATAGAACAGATAATAATATGGTTGGAGTGTAAATGATACTGCAGGGGTTTGACACAAACATGAGACTAGCTCTCGTATTGGTTTGGATACAAACACAGACACAGGTGTATAATACAAATTGGTGTAGGGGTTTTGTAGAAAAAAAAAAATCCTATCCAGGGAAAATAATAACATAGGCAACCATATCTTCTAATGACAATTTTTGTCTGAACCTAGTGAAAATTTGGAAGCATGATACATTTTTCTGGTTAAAACCAGTGCATACAGACAAAGTATAATTACGGTTATTTGTCTGGATAAGAAGTGTCCCTATATTTCTTCCTCCTGAGTGACTTTGTATTCCTGTCATTAAAATAATTGTTACAACTGACTTAAAAATAATACAAAAGCAAAAAAGAAAGCAAGCATACGTAAGTCAACAAACATACAAATAAAAAATATAGATCAGTTTTTTATATGCCTCTGACACCCTTTTGACCATGTATTGACCATTTGTGACCATTTTGCTCAAAGTAAACCAATCAATAAGTTGCTCATCCAGAATGTAAAACTGAATGTTTTTACTCTTACAAAATTGATAATTCAGAATAAGACGTGAAGATTATATTGCTATAGACTCCCAATATGGATATCAATAAAGCAGGGAGACCAAATCACACGGGAACAACAACTACTAACTTCAGAATTATTACTGCTTCTAGCAAATGAAACATTTTTAAAATGTTTTGATACTCAAAGGTAAATTTGACGTATTTGTCAATTTTCAAAGGCATCTGCAGTAATTAGATTTAGGGGTCAGTCACTTTGAGGTCATTGTGAGACCCCAGATTTTACTTTCAAATTAAGAACAAGAAAAATAATAACCAAAACTTCACACACACACACACACGAAAAAGTGACTAGTTGGTATAGGGATTTGTGAAGTTATTCTGTCACCCAGTGAAACAAATCCCACTTACCAGACATAATTTTTCTGACAAATAACCTTGATAGGTTAAAGTAAAGCACATAGACAATTTACTGCTCTTACAAAGTTCTTCAAACTGTGTGCCAACACTCATCCTCTTCAAAATAAACCAGGGAGCACTAGGTCTCATGTTACAAAGTATCTACAATTACGGAACACTTTCCAAAATGCTAACAATAAATCTAAACCAAAAATCAATACTATTAATTTGTGAGATGGATGCTAAAAAAATCAAAGCTGCCACCGTTCAAAAGTGTTAAAACATAAACACAATAGAAATCATAAATGTGCTTTAAAACTCAATTTAAAAATACCAGTTACAAGTTTTTCTAATCTAAATTTAAGACCCACGTTGCTTATTTATTTCTACAAAAAAGGATACAGCAGATGAATTGCGAATTATGTTAACAGACATTTTCCCAGCCACAGAAACTGTTGGCTTCATGCCCAAGGAATACAATAGCCACATGTTCGCAATCTTTAATTATCCAATTAATGTAGTGTCGTTTTAGCAATTAGTTCAGATGACCATATGTAACTTTTTACAAATAGCTCTTTCTTACTATGACCAGAATGCCAAATGTACCAAGATGTGTTTATATGAAATGCCCAACTTGAACATTAGAAGGACTTCCATAATTACCTATGTTTAACATACTGTGACTTTTGCTATCAGACTCTTTCTAAAATTGATTTAGTTTCTTAAGTAAGGTTGATTTTTGCAGACTTGCTCTTTTGAACCTGCAATCCAAACTTCGTATTTTGTTATCTCCTGTAACTGTAAAACAACACGGTCTCGATGAGGTCACAGCAGAGCTGTCAAAAACCAGCTTGGTTCAGTTTTGGTGGTTTCTTCAGACAAAAATTGAAAACCAGCCTAATATAACGTGTGCGCAGACACTGCAAACCCTTCATCCCCACATTTCTAACAAAGCCCTACAGTCTAACTACTTGCATTCGCCAGCGTGCCGTGACAGCGCTGTAGGTGGGACGGGTGAGGCAGTGGCACCTCCGCATTTCGCAGCGCTGCAACACAACCCCGGGCTGCCGCCAGGTCAGCGCTGCGAAGGCAATGAGCCGAGGCGAAGCCAGAGCACCGCGTCCCTTCATCGACCCGGAGGGGGCTGCAGGAGACAGGGGTAGGATCTCCCCAGCACAGAGGAACCTTGAGAGACACCATGTCTCCTTCCTGTAAAGCCATTATGCTTATCGAACACGATTTAGCTCCGCAGACCCAGTTCTCATACTTAGTGTTATCTCGTCCTTTACAGCTTAAGTTACACTCCAGAAGAAATGAAGACAAGGATGTAGATTACATCACGCTCTCCTTTTTTTGAAGCATATGGCATTGGCCATGGTTGGAGGGAAGAAACTGGCTTACGTGGAGCCTACATGAAAATCAGCTTCCCTAGAACGTTTAGATTCAACCCATAAAAGTTCTTATTCCTTACATAAGGAATATTCCCATATTCCTTGCAGTAAGAAGTTCTCTATATTCTCACTGATTCAGGATGTGGTCCCAAATACAACTTCTAGTTGCTCCGGTGATACAAACAATATAGAAATACTAACAAAGACTAGAGACTGGCAGAACTGATTCCTCAGTTCAGTACAACGGAATACAATAGAAAGCTGAAGATGAAAGCAGAATGTCTGCTTGAAATTAATACAAAATACTTTGTTTATTATCTGGCCACCACGGTGTTAAGCATTAAACAAATTCAAAGAAAACTATTTTCTGTCACAGTATTTCTCTGCAGCAAAAAGATCAGTTATTTTCTCCTTAGGATACTCAAATTATAATCACTAGTATACAGGTAATTGTTGAAGAAGGGAAAGGAAAAAGCAATCGGTTCATAAATACCGTGAATTTCTATTGTTTATACAACTGCATTTAGATGAAGGTATACATACAGAAAGACACACAGGTCTTTATTTCTCCTTAATTGGCTTCATTTCTCTCTAAGGACTCTTTTAATATATAAAAACTGTAAGCATTTTAATGTAAAATTCATATCAACCTAAATGAACAGGTTAGCATTATTCTTCCGTCACCGTAATTTATGAATACCAAAAACGTTGAATTATAAGGCATACTGTTGTAGATCATTTTATTCATAATAAATACATTATTTTTGCACCTTTTGTTCTGTCCTTCATTTTGACTACCTGTCCACATTTCACAGGGCCTGTGTTACACTAGGGTTTTTAGGAAAACAAATGCAACTGGCTGACCTCTGGTCTCTGTAGAATTCTATGATTCTATGACACCTTCCAAGGCATGTTTCATACTAGCCACAAATCTGCTGTAATAGCTGGGAATGCTCTTTAACGAGACTTGTTTAGGATCCTTCTAATTACGCACTTACAGACTTGAAATACTGGAGGGGCCCAGCTATTTCTGTAGCCCTTAAGATGATTTCCTCCGAAAACAAGGGAAGTTATACCCAATCACAAAAAAACAAGTGCCACCCTGAGGGATAGAAACTTTTGGGGGATGAACCAGCTTTTTCACTTGACTTCTACCATACGTTCTCAGCCAAAAAGTAATAAACCCTTTAACCACTGGACCCATGTACCACCAGATTCACTTTCTGATTAAAATCTGGCCCTCTGTAGCGATTATGTTAGAGCAATGCCTTGAGGAGAATGAGAAACCATTAGAAATGAGTGACTCAGTATGCGTTTTGGCCACAGCAATGAACTCTTGCATGCAGATACATACTGAGACAAGTGAAAAATACCTGGACGTCTCCCTTGATGTTAAAATTTGCTATAGCCTGGTCTTTTCTGCAGAAGTTTGTTTGAAGAACGAAGGGATAGAGGAGGTGCACTTATAAGATTCTTCAAGATTACTCTGATTACTTCCTCCCTTTCAAACGCAGAGTATATTGAAGCCTCTTTAAAAAATTCATACAGTAGAATCATTCTATGCAACTGTAAGAAGAAAACTGTCAGACAACATTCCCAATTCAATATTACACTGTGCTTCAAGAAAAGATTTCCATATATTCTAGATTAAAAAAAGTCTCATAAATAAATGATAATCCATTGCTTGCACTGAAAAACGAAAAATAATTTTCTGTTTGCATTTTTCTCTGCAGAGTAAAATTTAATCTCTCTTTTAATATAGTCTTTGTATATACAGAGAAGTACAAAGATGTAACCTTATGAAAATTGATTTTTTCTACATGGTTAAAAATATTTCTATCGGTGTTTATCTAGAAATCTTACTTTTATGAGTGCTGGAATGTATCACATATTGATAACTTAAACACATTATTTCAAACAAATTATGATAATGTTCTTTCTTTTAAAAGAGAAGGGAAAAAACCTAGATTTTTAACACTAAGCAGCATAGAGACAATGATGAAGAAAAGGGAAACTCCTAAGAGGTTGCCACATCTGGCCACAGTTCAACAGAAATCTGTTAGCAATTTTATAGAATTTATTGGAACAAGACTTCTATATATTTTACATAAATCTAAAATAATATAAACACATACTATATATGTGTGCATATTTATAAAGAAATTTACCTTTTAAGTAATGTGACGTGTTAGTGTTGCACAGACTATAAATTATATAGTACAAACTACCTATACCTAAATTCACTGGCAAGATTAGAAGTATACTGTTTCTTTTAGCTGATACAAGAAAATCAAATAAAATGTTGATTCTCATAAAACAACTTTTCTAAAGCCCTGAACTTTCTTTTAAATGATGAAATAATGATAATGTTTAATTTGCCAGAAAACAAATACTACATAATTCACAACAAAACATCCTGGTTTTGGCTCTTGTATAGAAAAGCAGCAGAAAACAAGGTTAGATTCACAATTCTGTCAAAGAGGCATCTTCCTCTTACTTGTGATGTGGGAGTAACCTGGTTTAATTCCCTTCTCTGCCTGGGGGGACTGGAACGCATGGCTTGTCTCTGGTTGATAGCTGTGCGGTGGCTGAGGGCCGCTCACTTCTCTCCTCGATACGATTCCACTTTCTGTAAGTAATTAAAGCTTCACTGGAGCAGGTACTGAAACCCCAGTGGCCCACTTCCCAGGTAAAAGCCAAAAGGGCCATTCTCACTTACTTTATTTCTCAATTAGTAGTTACTCCATACAAGATAAAACAGGACCAAATGCAGTCCTACTGCTAAAACGCTATTTTGGCACAGCCATTTAGAGACTTTTCTGGGAGAGGTAGGCTGCAAGACAGAAATCGTGAACTTGAGACAGCAGCGGAGATGTCATTCTGTATTCAGTTTTGTAGGGAATAACTGAACAGTCGGTGTGACAAGAGAAGGAAAGCGATTCCCTGCCTGGCTAGTAACCTGGGAGTATTTATCTGACAACCTACCTCTGACGCAGGAACAGTTCTGGGGTCACTGAAAATATGGTGGTTCCTTCCATCCTAGAATAATTTACTATCCTTCTTTAAATATATTCACTTGCTGTAAAAGCCTTGCCATCACTTTCTTCTGCCACTGGCAAAGGGAAGAGTCGCACTGCCCTGTAGCCGTTATATGGGAGCCCGCATTAACACTCCTTCTAGTCAAAATAAGTACAGGTTGAGGAAGCTACAAAGAGGTCCCAAAAACTTAGAAATTCTATAATGACAGTTTTCTAGTCTGAGATTTGGCCCAATAAATGACTTCCAGTGAAATACACCAATAGATATGTGTATCTTTCAAACTGGGATGGTATTACATCAGCATGTATCTAAGCTGGCGCCACATCAGGAAAATATTACCAAAAAAACATGTAATTAACTCCTAACGGGATGCAACGTACTTTTAGGTGATTCGCATACAGCTATAAGAACATTTTCAAAAGTGTGAAAATTATTGCTAAAATGGCACAAAAGTACCACATTTTAAATGGGAATTCTCGCTAATGGAATTACTCTCATCACTTCAGGAAGTGCTAATTTTCCTGCTCACTGGAAGCTTAATAAAAGCGCTGCATTTGTCCCTAATTGTGATTAATCAGTGTGGCACTGTGAATGGCAGCAATTCCTTTTCAAAATGGCAATTTTCAAAATTTGGCAAAGTGTACATGTTATGCAAATTACTTCCTAATGGTACTGCGTGCTAAAAGAAAGGAACAGAACTCCAGGCAGAAAAAAAAATAAAGAATAAGCCATTCTGCAGGAGAAGTAGCATCCTGGCCAACGCCAGGCACGGGCAAACAACACAACTGCGTACGGCAGCAGCCAGCTGAGGACATCGAACCTTCGTTTCTGCCACCGATTTGCAGCCCTCAAAAGCGAGTGGCCATTACCGCTGACGTTGCACGAGGATACGTGGGACAGAGGAACTTGGTGAAATGATGGTGGATACATGGGGCAGAGAGACTCGGTGGAAGTCCCAGCACATCTCTGGTGTTACCAACAGCTCCTCTCCCATCCCAATCCCGGATCAGCAGGAGCAAGCCCAGTAGCCTGCAAGCCTCAGCCCAGCCCGAGCCCTTCTCCGTAGCTGTCTTTCACCGCGGCAGAAGAAGACGGGCTCGCAGCCTTGGGTTTGGTGGGCACTGTTGGGAAGCCTTGAGCATCGGGCTGTAACCAAACCCAAATGACTTCGGAAACATTTGAGAAGCGCTGCTGAAATGTCTACACACAGCTAATTCTTTATGAAACTTTTATCAACATGTACCTTGCTGATAAACAAACTCTGCTGTAAAACGAAAGGCAAAAAAAAGAGAAAAATCATTGCTTAAATCATGAATATACCAAAGGCAAATATTTCCACTGCTTCTAATAAATACATGATATTTCTGTTTAATCTTACAGATTTCTAAAGCTACACAAGTCAAAAAAGCTGCAGTGTCACTGGGTGATTAATTCTTTAAACAAAATAAAAAGATCCTTATATCCTTATTATTATGAAAATACAAAATAGTATTCAGAGATGTGATATATCTTCGGACTATCAGAAACATCATTTTGCAATGCTTTCTTATCCCTAGTGAACCCGAATCTGTAGAAAGATCCTGGTACATGTAATGGGCCATACATGCTGAAAATAAGGCACAAGAACCTCCTTGCAACAGCATCTAGGAGATGACAGTATCATCATATGGTCCAGCTTGGATTACTCATCTGTCCCTGGAAGCCAGGGTTTTTCCTAACAGGAATAACAGCTTTCCTTTTTTTTTTTCCAGCTAACAGAGAACGACAGCAACTAGATCTCAAGCATAAACACAATATCGTTTTTGCCAGAGCTTATTTGAAACTGGCCCTTAAATTTAAAAAATAAAAGTAATAGAGGAAGTTTATGATATACTTATGAAATCGGTATCTGACAATAACACCATTTACCCGTTAGTTTTCTACCTCTTGTCTCTGAGAGCCTGAAAGTTCGCCTTCAGAAATGTGGAAACATTTCATTTTGGGGTGCACTAAAACGTGGTTATCGAGCAGCGCAACAGCAAATTTCCGAGCTCTGCGGTGTGTGTTGTCAGTGTTTCTCAAAAGAGGGTTTCTGATCGTTACTTCAGGTTAAAATGACTTACCGGGCAGCCATCTGGTCGCAGGCATTAGCACACACTTCGGAAAGCCACAAACATTTTACAACTGCACTCTCCACTGTGCTCTAAGTGCAGCGACGGCAGCACGCACCCGAGTACAGTATGTAAATAAGACAAAGACTAATAATGCCTTCAATCCTTCGAGCGCAAAGGCTGCTGTAGTATGTAACATAGCAACACATTTTCCATTACACCCCAAGATTAATAAGCCTCACGGAGACCTGGAAAATCTGACAGAAAACAAGGGCAATACGATGTTCATTTCTGTTTCATTAAACACGGGATGAGCTGATGGATCTCTCCACACTTTGTCACTCCGCACTGTTAATGGCTCTTTGACATTATTATTCACCGTGGGTGAGATTGTGGAACCTCTGCTCGCATTGGGGAGCATTTACAGAAGTAGTCCCACTGGCAACGGCTTCCGAGAGCTTACCTGAAGCATATGGTACTTCTCAGCTCGAGCAAGACTGGCTGAATCTGACCATAAAAAAGTGTTTGTGAAGGATTTTAGTAATGCGCAGATAGTTGGCGAAGGGCACTTTAGTGGGTAGAAAGGTTTAATGCAGCAGTTAAAAACTCTGTTTTCCAGCAGGCTAAATAGTCGAGTGATACTTCTTCAGCCTCTTTATTTTTATCTGCATATTTTTAGCTCTGACGGAACAGTTTTGCAACGTTACTTTTTCAACGCAAGCAAATAAAATACCTGGAAGAGGGACACTGAGGAACAGGAACACAGCGCCGGCAGCCAAAAGGTGCCAGCAGAGAGGCCCGACACCTCCCTGCAGATACGACGCATAATGTGAATATCCGTGGGAGAGACAAAGTAATTTCACCACAAGAAAGTTTACTATTTTTTCTTGATTATGTATTAAGGGTTTTACTTGTTGTAATGTAGTTACAGAACACAGTCAGACTTTGCATTACCTTTCTTTTAGAAGAGAGTACGTCGTATTGCATTGGAAAATAAACAGCAGGGCTGAACATGACCGTGAACGTCACAGCAAGGAACCAGGAGTGAATCATTTCTGCGTACCTTCCCTATTTTCATTTGAAATGACTCTAATGAATGACAGTTCTTTCCTTTTACTCAAGCTGCTCTCCTTTGTGAAACTCAGAGCATTACAGAAATAGGAGTAAACATTACTGTCCGTGTTTTACAAATAGTCCAAATAGGCACAAAGGTATGAAAGAGCTGCTGTTTCCAGCTCACCGTAAGTTTGTACAGACTTACTTTTTTCTGTTTGAAAATTTGACCCATGCACAATTCACCCTGAACCAAATCTAATTCAGACAAAGGCGCAAACAAAAATATTTCTCATTGTGTATGTTCAAAGCGGCACTTGTGCAAAGCAGCTCACTGTCATCTCTACTGTCCGTCATCTGCTCCTTGGGCATTTTCTGTATTTCTTCCACTGCTACATAATCACTATGCTGAGCTGCTAGCCATCTTCCTGCACCGATCTACCTACTTTTAAGATCACTACAGGCTGTTTTTTTATTTTTTTAATTTTTATTTCAATTTGGCAACTAATAAAGAAAAATACCAATGCCTCAAACCAGGACACATCCTTAAAAACAAGACACCAGGGAGGGGAACGCTGCAGTCACACAGAGTCATAAAACTTCATAGTAGTGCAAGTGAGTAGTGATGTCTGGGTGTTCCTTGATGACCGTTTCCATGTGCAAACCCTCGTGTTTGAGTTCAGATGGTCATGTGGCTTTTCTGCCCAACTGTACGCGAACAGCAAAGAGTGGGAATTTCATATAATAGAGATCAATACATAAGTTACAAAACAGTAACAAAGGACATCCATCCAATAAATAAAATTAATGAGCCGGCTTGACAAAATGACTATCTGCCTGTAGATATTACACAAATAGCAAAATGGAACATTATGTAAACATAAATCACTGCGGATTATGCGTTCAACTACAGTTTCAGGTTAAAAAAGCAAAATTAATATCACTAATCGTTCCAATTCATATCAGAAAACAGATTTTAAAGAAAGCTTTGGCAAAGTGATGTATAAATTACACGTTCAAAATTATAAATTAGATTTCCCCAGACAATCATGGTGATTCCGCAAATAGTTTCAGAAATAACTCTGGGTTAGTGATTAGCTTTCTAAAGACTTCCCAGCCAACTTGAAAACAGGAATTTTTATAAACAATACAATTCATTACAGGAGGACTGCTGCATGAGTTGCAATACAAATTCTGGTCTGTCTTGAGTAGAATCCAAACCTAAAGTGGACACTATAATCATTGTGGGAGGTAGAAACGATGGGCTTTTTGCTACAGCACAGAGATGTCTTTTAAAAAGCTGAGATGGAAGCAAAACCTCAAAGGTTTAACTAAGTCAGATGCTTGAAACCTAGAACATGAATGGCATCATGCCAGGAAATTAAAGTTACTAAATTAAAAATATGGCATACACTAAAGACAGTCAATTCTGTGTAGGCAGAAGATGTCTGGGATTCCTCAGATATATCTAAACCAATTTGATTTTGGTGAGGAACGGTAATAAAGCACAAAAAAGACTCGGGTCCATTGGACAGAGTTGTCAGGAAGCAAATAAAATGTGCCTACACACCTGGTTTGGAAATGTTTAGTCTTCCATAACGCTGTTCTAGAAGATAAATATATCTGCCGAGCACCAAGATAGAAGGGGTAAGCAGTCAGGTACATCACAAATCCAAAACAAAAAAGCGATGGCCTAATAAGCAATCAGTTCAAGAAATAGAAAACCTCCAGTCCAGAGTTTTCAGCTATGAGACAAATTGCCACAACGAAAACTATCTGGGCTTCAGCTTGCCTAACCTGGGCCCCTGGCTGCTCGCACAGTTCCTGACCAGAAACAGTGGATGAAAAGCAAATTTGGTGCCAATCTAAGCTTTGACACTATATTTCAGCAACCAACACGTGTGGAAGATAGTCCATTAAAGCTAACTGAGCTAGCTCCAAAATTTTTGTCTGCCCAGCAATACCAGCTCTGTTCCTGAAAACAGAACAGTAAAAAAATTACAAGCCTTCAATGTGGAAAGGTTTGGTTAAAAAATAAGAAGCAGGGAAAAAACTGTCAAAAATTAATTAATAACTGATTTCTTGGAGTATAAAGAATCTGAAAGGGACGATGCTGAAAGTAAAATCTGAGAGAAGAACTGGAGACTGAATGATACAAGGAGGAGAGATCTGTTCTGTTCACACGTAGGCAAAATGCTTCATCACATCATATTGTGACAGAGGAAAAGTGTGATCCAAGCCCACCTCTCTTCTCTCTGCGTGTGTATTAAACCACCTTACAGCCATGCGCTCACACATCTATCTTTGTCTTCTGTCTTTGCAAACAGATTCCCTACAGAATATGAACAAGACTGCTCGTGTAGCATAATTTCCCAGGGAAAGAAAAAAACATCTTTTACAAGTGTCTTTGTTACTAATGCTACTTAAAGAAACACTCGTTTCGATGTCACTAATTTCACTGAAGTGCCACAATAGCAAACTTCCGGAGATAGAACAATATAAAAAATGTAGACTCCAGTGACAGCTGAAGAATTGGGGTGATCTACAAGAAACAGCACAAACTGAGCAAAGAGAAAAGCGGGTGGATTAGTATCGCGTTCCTGTATGCTCGGGGTCACTAAGATGAATGTGCGTGAGATTCTTTTGTCCGTTTGTGCTATAATTTCACACACTAAGAACAAAATTGCATTCTCTGATATGCTCATAGAAGTCCCTCCGGAATCAGTGAGAATTACACGCCTGCATCTAAGGGCAGAATTTGGCCCTAAGTCATTAGTTAGAACTCTCTGCTGAAACCCTACAGAGAATAGGGGGTTTCAGAGGACGATGAGGATCAAACTGATGTAGCACACTCAGAGAGTGTCTCACAGGAGACCATCAAATACTCAGACGTTCCAAAAACCCCATCTGTAAAGATAAAAATCTTTACAAGACTAACACACCATATTCGTAGAGGCTGCTTTCAGTTAAAGCAACCTAAAGCAGCATTAAAAACAGTGGCAATGTAATCGAATGAAAGTTTAGAGGAGAAAAATAGCCCAAGTTTTTCAGACCTATATAGAAGAGCGTGCCAACTTCTAACAACCATTTCTCAGGGAAAGACAAACTCACTGAAAGGAAAACAACTTCAATACAGCTATTGTACGTGCGGTGCACATGTTCATAGGCGGCCTTAAATCTGTTGAAGAACTGTTCTGTCCTCAGCCAAAGGGTAAGCTAGTGAAGTTATTTTACCAAATTTTCCTCCTGTTTTGGAAGAGTTTTGAGGTGTGTGTACATATATATGCCTGTGTATTTAAACATATGTGTATATACATTTTGGTGTTATTTCCTACTTTCTGTTCTGAAAGAACTTCCTATGCATTACTGAATGCCACCGTAGTTCTTTATATAAAGATCTCATACCTATGATTTGTTTTGAGCTTTAAGCGAATAGTCGATGCAAAAATAATTACAAACAGTATTCTGCATCAAACACATTTTTAATGATAGTATTTGGCAATATTATTTGTGTCCGGTCACACCTTCAGACAAATGATTCACTTCTATGATAAGTAGAGACTGTTTTACCTTAGATATTTCCTGGGCACTTGCAGCACTCTGACTCTAAAAAACACACCCGTGCTTCTCATCGACGGTAGTGATAAAATGTTTCCTTTGTTTTGATCAAGGACTGATAATACTCCAATTCATACTGGCTGCAAGCTAACAGCTTAAAAAAAAATCCACACTATTTAATTCTAAACTCCACCGTATCTGTTGCAGGATAGGCTGGCATTTGCTGTTAAAGCAGAAAATTACAAGAAGGGCCTAATTGACCCTCTTGTGTCTTTGAAAAATCCTGTCTGTTGTCTCTAATTGACCCTCTAGATACCTTTATGGAACAATGAATGAATCCTCGGTAAATAATGGACGGTGATGATTAATAGCCATGGTTTGGCTGGACCTCTGGCTTACGGAGTTGTGCTACTGAACATTTTTTTTTGTTTTTTTTTACCATCACAGTTCTCTGTACTTCATAAACAAACTATTTTGAGATAACAAATATCCTGTTGTAAATAACACGCAAAGTTAAATAAAATTAAATGCTACCTCATATAATGGACTGAAAAACAGAACTATTGGCATTATTCAAAATGGCTTTCCATCACCGTCTTTTTTCATGTTTGAGTAACATGCCATCATCTATTCATATGCTTGATTTAGAAAGAAAAAAAGTTTACCATAATGGAGCCCCCTCAGAAGACATAATTTATTTCTTTACTATGCATTGTAGTCAATAATAACAATGTCATATTTCTTTCTCTTGACTCTTCATTGCAATAAAAATCTATGATACTAAGATACTTTTAGATTTGGTTTCATTATAATGCTGTCAGAAAACATTATGAAAACATCTCCAAATGTCTCTTCTCTTATTTAATAATTCTAATGTCTAATGTTTTCAGGCTTGTCAAATTACAAACACAAATACGTTAAGTTACACCATTACTCTAAAATACCACAAAAAAATCTTGCTGTGTCTTGAAAATAATATTTACAACTTAGTAAAACAACTGGCTCAATGCCAGTCCAAGAAATCACATGCAGCAACAAATGGTCACATACGTCTTTCCTACAGCACAACGATATTTGACGATGCTGTTGAAAATCACTCCCTAAAATTCAGCATCCCGAACTGAATATGTCAAGCAAATAAAGGAAAAATCAACATGTTCTTGCAATATACATAACTAAAACCCCAAGAAGTGTAACAAATTCTCTTTTCCAGATTTAAGAAATATAACAAAGATGTGCACTATTCTTTAAATGTGAAACACATGAGCATGGAGTATGTAAGTTTATTTAGATAGCTGATCCCACCAAAGTAGTTTAAGCTCAACCTTTCAAAAACAACCAACTAGGGAACTTCCACAAGATCTCAAACAAAAAGAAGCGTTCCAGGTCTCCCAGTGAAGAAACAGATCTCATTTATCTAGTTTTCAACACCCTAAACTCTCTTGGATACAAGCTGGGAGTTGTTAGCCTATTTATGAACCTTTTATAACACTGAGGATAAATGTAGGACCTCAGGTTCATTAAGCAGCTTTGAACTGTTCTTAACAACACTCAGAGAACTTAGGTAAATACCACCGTAATTTTATCATGGGAAAACTGACTTGACCAAGGTCACAGAGAATATCTGTAAATTTACCCTTTAGCTAACAGCAGGTTATCTAAAAAAGATATGTATTTTAAATCCAATAGCAATAGTTTTCACAGTAGATAGCTCAATTCATTGCAACTAAATTGAAATACAAGAAACGTTCCTTTTAAGGCTAAGATTAATACAATACATATTTAACCATCAAAACAAATCTTTGCTTATTGAAATTTGCCCTTCTCTTTAATACAGTTTAGTTTCTTACAGGCATTCATCCTGATCTCCCAGGAGAAGATGCTGATTCACTGACAGTTGCCCCCAGTAAAAATGTGAATGCTTTTAGAAAGAGCGTACAATTTGGGCAAGTAAAGTCTGATGATGGCTGTACTAAACTGCCTGCAAGCAATAACTGTGGGGAGAGGTTAACTGGGAAGCAAGAATATTTTGTAAGTTCACTGGTTTAGTGTAGGTGCAGCATCCTTCAGAGAATGATCTAAATAAGCAGCTGAAGTCAACCTTTTATTGGTGTTGCAATAGGCAGCAATATGATACAGTATTTAACATGTTCCTAAGCGTTACATAAACACACCGCTTTCCGAATTTCACAGAGTCACAGAACGGCTGAGGTTAGAGGAGACCTCTGGAGATCATCCAGTCTGCAGTGCTCAGAGCAGGGTCACTGCAGCAGGTTGCTCAGGACCACGTCCAGTTTGATTCCGAATATCTCCAAGGACAGAGATTCAACCCGCCCAGACAACTTGTTCCATTGTTTTACCACCCTCAGAGTAAAAAGTTGTGGGTTTTTAATGTTTAAATGAAATTGTGTGCTATTTCATTTTGTGTCCGTTTCCTCTTATCCTGTCACTAGACACCACTGAGAAGAGTCAGGCTCTGCCTTCTTCACTAATGCCATCAGATGTTTTACACAGTTTAAATGTCATCCTATAGAAACTTGGGCATAAGTTAAAGATCTATATATGGCCTCATATCCAAATAAAAGTCATTTATTCACACACAGTTGTCCAATTTACTTGTTTAAGAGCGGTAGTCACTAATGAAAATTAAATATAGAGTCTTCACATGCAAACTTAAAATGAACTTGTGTCAGACCCTGAACCCTACGTTCCAAAACACCCTGCGCTCCGGGTTACCGGCCTTGTGCAAACAGGAAAACGTGACTGCGTGTGTTCCGTGTATGAACACAAACACAAATACTATGCTCGTATGTGCTGCCATTATCAATCACGCTCATTACCCGCTCTCAGTAGGCGAACTGTCTGACTGTGGTGTGTGTGCCACGCGCCTGCAACACAAGGCCTACCACTTGCTTCTGTGGTTACTATTAATGGTATAAAAAACTAAGCAGAGAAGCTAATTTCCTTGTTTGACCCATAGTAAATATTTGATGTGAGTTTACGTAATAATAAACTTTACCAAAATATAATTATATAAATCTATTTGCAACTACTTTAAAAGTTCTTATTTATTATGATTGAGATACGGTGGAAGATATATATTCTCTAGGGGAACCTTGATGACAGTAGGTAGATTCATATAAATCATAACACAATTTACAGTAGGAAGCTGTTTGTCTAAATAGTAGAAAACAGTAACCTTTGTACAACTGGGGTTAAACTAATTCCATTTTAATGAAGAGCAAAATTTACATACAGCTTTGTTACCGCAATAAATAGGGGTCTTAGTCTCTTTCATAGTCATTCCCATTGTGCCTCCATAGCCTCATCTGCTTCCACTAAAATCATGGTATAAAGCACATTTTTCTTTTAATATCAGGGAGAATACAGCAATTCAGCCATTAGGTCTCTTTCAGTGCATAAAGATCACAGAGTACAATAATGGATGCTCATACTTCAAGTAATTTTTTGTTCTCAATAGCATGTACTGAGCCCAAACATTAGAAACTTGATTCAATTAGAAACCTGACTGCTAAAATACCACATATTGTTTTAGTTATAGGCCTGAACACAGAAATGAAAACTGATTATTTCTCTTCAGCTTTTAAAAATATATATTTAGCTCCAACTATTCTCTCAGAAAAATAACGTGGCATATGCACAAATGTTTTCACAGTCGGTAACCCAGAACGGTCGTAAATGGATTTCCAGGACTGAAGAGTCAATAGTACAATTTTAAGCATCTCTTAAATTAAAAGTTGTTACTTATGGTGATGATGGTGACATAAGTCTCTAGTTCAGGATGTCTGACACTTCCCATTTCAAGGCTTCAGTACAGTTGCTCATAACTTTAGCGAGCCCTAATTGTTCTCACTGAAGTTTCCTATTACAGATGTCCACGTGGGGCCCAACTTACGTGGGAAAGTTTAGCAAAACGTGCTTTCATAATTTCCAAAAAGCCAACAAGGGAAAAATACATTATTTTCAGAAGTTTCAAAAAATTCTTACAAGTGTTTTCTGGGAAACCTCCAAGCCCCTAAGGCAGAGAGGGCCCTCACAAGACACCAGTTCCAGTCCAGCATTGCAGGAACAGAACATCTAACTACTTTTAAGATGCAGTTTGCTAAAGTGACTGCATTGCCGGTATGGGAAAGCCAGAAGCTCTCTCCCACTACTCTAATATCAAAAGCAGGAAATTAGAGCTGTGGCTGAGCCAAGAAAGAGGTAGAGGAGAAGAAAACCAGAACAAAAGGTTTTATGGGAAAGAAGAGTGGAACAAAATGTGTAAAAGACTGATGCTGAAAGATGAACTTGGGATGGGAAAGACAGAAAGACAGAAAGAAGGAACTGAGAGAAGACAGGACAAAAGAAAGAAATGTCAGAGTGGGTCTAGGAAAAGAAAGCAGACTTTTGGGGGAAAAGCAGTAAAAAGAGATAGGGAACATCACTTTATTTCAAAAACTGGATAGAATACACAATTCAGTTTCCACACTTCTAATTTCTCAAATATTTTAAAAATTAATTTAAACACGTCACTGATCACGCTTTGGTGGCTTGTTGAGAAAAACACAACCCATTATTACAGTTAGAAGTGATTAGTTCAGTTCAAAGGACAATGTCAGTACTTCAAAGGAAAGAATCCAACACCTACTAACAACTCTGTGAGGTTTTCAACCCTTCCCTGCACCTTCCTACCATCCATTGCACATTAAAATAATGAAGTAATAAAACAAAACCCTCAAACTTTAGAAAATACCAAATTTAGATTATTTATGAAATCTTAATTCATTCCCTCGGTGTATGCGGATCGGTGGAAAATTTATAATTACAGAAGAATATCTGACTACAACATTTTGTCTCTTTTTTTTTGTACTTGCCCAGGTGTTTTTAGCTAATTTTTCTACTAAACACATGTCACTGTTCAATATACTTATCCACGGCTATGTTTCCAGTAGAAACACTAAGAAGATCATATTTAATGATTATGCTAATATTTCTACCACTTTCTTTTCAGTACGCCACACGTAACATAAATCCATACATACTGTAGCAGGAAACAAGTTTAATAAATAAGGCCTCTTCAGTCAAACATCTTGGACTATCCCCAGATCTCTGCTGCTGCCAAGTGACTGATTTAAGAGATGGACAAAACTAGACATACAAAAGTACAGATACTATGATTAATGGATGATCCAAATTCCCCTGAACTGCATATCATGACTTAATGTGAAACCCTGAAGAGATTAAAGGCAGGAATTACATTATCATGAATAATATAAAAAAGTGATATTCTGTTTAAAAGCTTTTGAGTGCAAGTGAGTTGAACAAATACATTAACACAGCTTCCAAAGATTCAATCAGGTTGGATGTTACCCAGAATTTATTTTGAAATAAGCTTTATATAACTCATATGTGAAGTACAAGTCTCTTTGTGACTGGCACTAAAGCTATTAGCATGTAGATTTTAATTCTTTCTTCAGTTATATAGAGCTTACACTATCTGCATCGTCCTGCTTTTAATAATGGAAACTTCTCCGAATTACATATGAAGTACATCTCAATGCTGCAGGTACAAGACAGAGAGAGAGAGATATATACATATATCCCTAGATCGTTATTCTTTCCTTTTATTATAATTTGAAAAACCATCTCCTTGTTATAGTGGCACAGTAATGTGGCTGTTGCATCTTATTTCTCAGTACTGAATTCATAAACAGGGGTTTGGAGGGCATTTAGTGTTTCATATTATTTCAATCATATCAGTTGAAAATTTGTATTGAAATTATTCAGGCAGTATGTAAAGCTCTTCTATAAAAGATAGCTGTACATTAACTTACAATTAAATGATGGTTTTAATGAAATTATAGTGTGTGACAGGTTAACGGACTGATGCTGAAAGGCAAATGTCAAAATGAAGCCAAGACGTTTATTTTCAAACTGACAAATCTTAACTCAACCATAACATATAGTTCCATTAACATTATAGTTATTACACAAAATAATTTGGTTGAAAAAAATATGTAATAGGCCAAGCTGCCAGACCATCAGTAGAAACCCTAATCTCACCATGTTCCATGAAAGACTAACCAAGCTTAAGTGACACACGGGTTTTGTTTAAGATTTGGAGAAAGGGCTACAAACCTAGAATCAACCAGTCAAAGACTTGCTTTCTCCAGAACAATGCCTTTAATCTTTACTTGTATTTGCTATTCTCAGTACTAAGGTCAAGCCAGCAGCCTCATCGTTGCTTAAACACATCAAAAACTGTTAATGGGGTCCTGAGTCTTCACCTCTGCTTATTTTTCCCAACTTCTATGGCACAAAGTGGCAGAAAATTGTTAACATTCAAGTGAAGGATTTCTCTTTCGGAACAGCATCTCTGGATGGCATTAAAGACATCATTCCTACAGCTTCCAGCAAGTTAATATTTTAGACTGTCATGATAGGATCTTGCTGCTATACACAATTTCACATATGGGAGTGAGATGTTTAAAAGCAAAAAACCTTTCCCTCTGAAAAAATCCTTCTGTCCCAACTGTTTAAGCACAAGCTAAATATCAGCAAACCAGAAAATGGGACAGAATGACCAGCAGGATATGCAGAGGTGAAACTGAGGATCTTTTTCTCGAGACGAATAATGGCACAGGACTAAGCTCATGTACTGATTTTCAGCATGGCCAGGAAAACACAAAGACATAACAGAGGGGAGAAGAATACACCTGTAGCAATCTGAGTTTTTCAGTAACTGGAAACACAGCGGACCACTGTAAGGAGAAGTGAAAAGTCTGCATTATTTAATAATAATAATAATAATAATAATAATAATAATAATAATAATAATAATAATAATAATAATAAATGGAAACAGTTCATGGAACCAGCCCTGCCTGGGACAGAGACCTCCTCCTTCATGTTATTAGCTTGAATACCCTCTGAGTGGCCAGAGACCAAAAGTGATTATCATACAGCAGCTGTAACGCTGCTGCCATGCCATGAGTTACAGTCTCAGCCTAGCTCCTGCCGGACAGCTTTCCACATCACGGAACGCAGGCAGGCTCCGGTGGCTGGGGAGGCAGAGAATGGGTATGGAGGCTTTACCCTTTCACCCCTTGGGGTCAGAATGAAATTGCAGTGCTGTGGAAGCATGCACTACGCTTCAAAAATTTATAGCTGTTACGGCCAAAAGGGGCTCTCTGTGACCATCTAATCTGACCTGCTGCTTAACTCAGACCATAGAATTCCAGCTAGCTACTCCTATCCATATTGCACTTTCTTTTCCCCTCTCTCTACATCTCTTTCTCAGTCTCTTTTTTCTGTTTTGGTTGGTTGGTTTTGGTTGGTTGGTTGGTTGGTTGGTTGGTTTTTAAGTACAAGGAAGCTTCAAATTCCCCAGCTGCCAGTTCACCTTTTTTATTTTACAAATTACTTTGCTTTTTAAAATCAAAACAAAAGCTTGAAAGGAAGCAGTACACACATTTGCCTTGTTGTCCATCACGTTACCAAATCAATGCCATAGACTGGGTAAAAGTAATAGAGATTATATGATCCAAAGCACACTTTAAGTGCCTCAGTGTATGTAAGGCATTAAACACTAAAATACAATTTATTTTACAGATCACCTTGAAGTAATTTTCAGTCTACTGCCACCTGAGCTCTAAGAGCTTCCTACACCTGCAACAACTACCAACACGCAGTCTCTCAGTAGAGTCATCCAGAGGCACATTTTCCGGGTTACAAATTGTCCATATATTGCTCAAAGGGAAGTTTGCTTTTGTTCACCGGGCTGTTGAAAAAGTCTATGAATATTTCCACTGGATATGCAGATGAACCTACCCACTTGTCCAAGTAATGTCAGTGATATACGAGATATTTGATTATAAAAACAAAACCAAAACCACAGAAGCTGCACTAGATGTTTGAGATTCTTGTTTTGGAGGAAAGATCTCCATGCATGTTATGATCTTTTTCTTTTGTTTTCCACTGAAACCAAGAAACCGAGTATGTCAACAGCTGTCCCCAGCAATGAAGAAAATGAAGGAATGCAAAGTGGCTGGGGAGGGAGCAAAGAAATCAGATCCCCTAATGCCAATCTCTAGTGCTGTACAGTCTAAAAAGTGGGCCACATTCATCCCACTTTGTTTCACACACTTAACTAAGGTACGTGAATCACAGATGTGCTGAATCGTCTTTTAGAGACTAAATAACCATAGAGGAAGACAAAGCCCTTTTAACTAAGGCAGTTACATTTCTAGAAATCCATGGAATAAATCATCACTAGAGTTCCCATAGTAGACACCAGTAATTCTCTCACTCAGAAATGTTTTGAGGACAAGCGCACCAGCGACCATGGGGTGGCACTACCAAAGGGTGTTGCAGCAGAATACTTGAAAAAAATCGTATTGGTACATTTTACTCATAGCGTTTTCCCTGTTCTAATGCTGAACCTGAAGAATTTGAAGAGAGTTGCCATGTACTTGTCACACCAGCAGTTACTGCTCTTTAGGTACTGTATTTCTTTCCTTTTTTACAAGACATGAAGAAGACGTACCTTATTTTAATGAGCAGTCACAAATGAAATCACAAAATACCAAGGAGCAACTCTGTGCAACTCTTTGCCACGAGGTGGAACATACGTGGCAGAACTGATCTACTCCTGACTAAAGGAGAGACATTTTCTTCATGTTCTTTCCAACTTCTTCCAACTCTGCCTTTGCTCTAAAATCTTTTGAGGGAGCTGCTTAATCTTTTGCAAGTTAAGACAGGGCCCTATGAGCTCCACTGCACTCCTTTCCAGCCATGTGTTGTTTCATAAGACCAAGCAGAATGTGGTTTGCAAGAACAAAGCGAAACCATAAATATAATGTAGCGTAATTCCAAAATGTACAAAGTATAATGATCCGTATAATGTTAAAATGTTAGCAATGTCTCTTGATATTATTTCATCACATGCTAGCTGCTATTTCCTGAAAACTCTTTGAAGGATTAAATAAAAACATATGCTATGAACACCCACTGTGTGCTGTAACAAATCAAAACTAACTTCTTAGTTTGATGAAAGTTTCCACAGTGCTCAGTACTGTAAATTAATGTCACAGTGGTAAACTGCTTTGGAAATAGTGAATGCTGCCTTGATGCCAGTTAGTTTCGTATTAGTAATATGAGAAGTCTCTACAGTATTTAGAACTGAAACATAAGTGTCTTCTAAACCTAAATTTTGAGAAATACAGTCATAAAATGCTATCATCAGTTGGGTTGATGGAAAAGTGCAGTAAGACAATTAACAAGTTTATATATCCAAAACAAACATACCATTCGCCCCTGGTGTAAACAAGCAGAAATAGAGATTAACACGACTCCTCGTAAGGATTTAACCAGTCAGTGGTCTACTATGAAATAAAGAGTATTTTCTCTGAAAACGGCTAGATCTGGAAGCAGTATCCAGCTAAAGGACTATTTTTCAAAAAGAAGTTTTAATAAATATTTCACATTATCTGGTGTATTTTTGTTATCAATATTTGATTTATTTATGAATTTACTAAATGCTGGCCTTATATATGGCCGTGAGTTTCACAAGCAGATAGATCTTTTGAGGAGCTTTTTTTTTTCCTTTTAACAGCTTTAAATCTGCATTTCTCAGTTTCTCTTAGGGATAGAAATACAGATGAAAGATTTCAAATTATAGTTTTTTCACCATTGTTTTGAAAATCAACCTAATGCCCCAGCCTGTCAGCTGCTTCACAAAGAAGCAATCCTACCATTTTCAGTCCTTCCTTGTACAATTATTTCTCCTCTTCCATAAGTGTTCTACTGGTTTGGTATATTCACTTTTCCTCTGCACTGTAAACCTACTTTTATTAAGTGCCGGCAAAAATTTATGATCATTTAAAAATGAAGTATCTAACATATCAGCAAGTAATATCTTTCTCTACCTTAACAGAGCCTCAAATAAGGAGGGAGACAAAGTATGAAGTGCCATAGCCTTCAGCTCACACCTTTCCTCGTTGGAAGTACTGGCCTAGAACAAAGGCTGAAATGGCTTCTAATATAGACGGGACACTTTCTTAACCTCACCTAGTCAGGCTTGCTTGTTCTCTGCTTCATGTCCTCCTTTCACAGGTGCCGATACTGATTTCCTAAAGCAATCTTACGCCTTGCTATTGTTTCTAGTAACTATGCATATGTACATCTGCACAGATCTATTATGAAAATTATATTCTTCTTCATGATGTGAAGTCTAATAAATTATATTTAAAAGTTTTTGAGCTGGTTTGGCTGGCATTGAAGCAATCAATCAATCAATCAATCAAAAGAATAAATCAGAAGAAAATAAGCAGAATAATGGTCAAATGCCATTAAAGTTTTTCCAAAGGTTTCACTAGGGATGGAGTTAGATAAACCTAAGAGCTTTTGGGAGCCTCGTGCTTTATATGTATGATACTAGCTGACATGAACTACATTTGAATGAAAAAATAAAAATTTGAAATGCCTAGAGCAGAATGTGGGGTTTTATGACATTGGGATGAAGAATTACATCTCGCCATTCTCAGTGTCAGAGTTCAAGTCATTGACGGAGTTTAGGGATGGAGGGATCATAAAAGAGGTCAAGGAACTCCTCAAGATTTTTCATCTTCTATAACCAGTCTGACAATTCTGAACCTTTTGAAGAAAGAAAGCTAAAAATGTTTATTTGTTAAAGAAATAAATGTGCGTTGCTTAAATACAAGCATTATAGTTAAGTAATACACATTTTTAGCTTTTACTTACGCCTCAAGTATTATGCTTTCTGCATATTATAAACCGGCTTTAATGATCAAACTTACTGATATGCACCATATTAATATTTGTGGTATTTTGAGGATTTTGACACCACTTTCTTAATACAGAACAGCTTGATAATTCTCTGGATATCAGAAATTATTTTCTATTGTTTGCATTTAGCACACAGTTTATAGTATATAGCACCTAATTTTCTTGAAAAAATGTCTTTAAAATAATTAAATAAAAAATATTACCTGCTACATTACTTCTAGACAACAAAAAGCTCCAAAGCACTCTTGAAAATGTGTGAGGCTTTGTCTCCCTCCTTTCATTTTTAATATGAGCTGTTAATTGGTTAATAAAAGGTACATAAATTGTTAGGAGTAGTACCTTCTAATAAAGAAGGCAAAAGCTAAGATATGACTAACACACCATAACAATTTTCTGCAAGTGGTAAGTCATTTTTTCCTATTTCCCTTCCCAATGGAACAAGAAAAATACACATTCTTCTACAGTCTATTCACTGACACGCTGCTTATCTGATGATGCACTGCTTTGGGTCATTTTCAGGAGCTGCTATTTAGATAGAAAGGAAGAAATAGTAATATGGGAAAAACATGACAAAACAACTTTTCAAGTGTACCTCTTAGGTACAATTCACTTCAAAATGAGCAGAAATAAATAATTTCAGCAATACAGAACCTTACAGCATAGAGGTTTTTTCCATTCTTGCAGATTGGAGAGTAACAAATAAAGAAACCCCTCTAAATTAGGGCTTTAAAAATCTGAGGCTACTATAAAGAAATAAGATTAACTTAATCCCCTAACAATCCAATTTATGACTAGTAAAGGGTTATGAAAAATTCCATCTAGATGTCAGATATAAGGAAACACAAAGTCTTTGGAGACACATAATGATAAACTGCAGATTGAGCAATAAGCTCAGTGAACAGAATGAACAGTTCAAGAGTTCAGAACATGTTCATTTGAAAGGTGTTCAGTTAAAGAGAAGGGCATGGTATAGACAAAGGCACAGAAAGGTCATCATTACAGTCATTTCATCTTCATTACAATGGTGCAGTCATAGCATTGGTGCACACACTTAACTTCACACTTGCATGTCAATGCACTGCTTTGGCGATGAAAGAAAAAATATTTTTAATAGATTAATGAATCCTGGGAGCTACAGGCAGGTATACAAGAACTTGTGCTTTATTATTTCAGTTTTGAAAAATAAACAGGACATGAAATACCTGTATTTTCTCATCATGTGAGATAAACTAAAAATTACAGTCTATCAAGAACGGTCCCGTTCTTCATCAAACAAGCATAAAGCATGCCCTGAATGGAGTGCTTCTACCTGTCAGACTGTAGCCCAGAACTCACTTTTTCACCAGTTGTTACCTCAAATGCAGTAGTCTATAATGAGCAGAAGTAGGTGTTTAAAAGGTTTCAATAGCATAATGAACTCTGGCTTTTGAAATCAGCAGTATCTACTCTTGTCGAAAATTCAGTGAAAAAATTGGCAGGTTACATTCAATAAACCAAAACCTGATTTTGGCTACAATGTAGAGCAGATAACCCTGCTCTCAAAAACAGACGAATAACCACCAATGCCAGAAGCCAAAATCCTGGTTTTATATCAGACCTCATTCAGCACCTAGCATTATGCTCACTTTAGCAAGAAGCAATAGATGTTCAGGTCTTCACGGGAGGTCTCCAAACCAAGTACTGACCCAATCAACCTTGTCCGTAAGTGGCAGGCAACCACAACCCTAGGCAGGTCAGCTGCAGGTTAGGGACAAAGGCATTAAAACCTTTTTTGCTTTGGCATTTGTGCAGTACTTTTCATTAATAATTAACAGGAACTGGAAGCCCTGGCACTGTCTTGTCTCTGATTTTTAATTCACTGGAATGCAAACAGACTGGATTTTTTTCACAAGACTATCAAGATGAAAATAAGGTAGAATATTTTAAATTTCATATTTACCTACATATTTTTACATAAAGCAATCTAAGGTCCACTTGCACCAATTTATAAGCATACTATAGACAGACGCATTTACCAAAAAATTAATCTGTCTCAGATAGAATCTCAATTTTAGACAGCAGCATTGGGGGAGGAGAGTCATTCTGTACAATAACAGTGTTAGAATTTGGCCCACAGTAACCCAGAACATACTTCGCAGCTTTCAAGAGCAGTTACTGAACATTTTGCAATTAAGCAGAATTCCCACAGACCTTGGTATCAATTATAGATGATCTGCCCTTTTCAAACTCTAAGCCAAATTTGGTATGAAAAAATCTGCTGTTCAGACAGTATCAAGAAGCACAGTTATTATGCCAGATGGATGTCCAAACTCTAACTCACACACAAATACTTTGGATGCCTCTTGGATGCTTAGGCAAATCCTAAGATTCCACACTTCCAACAGAAGCTAGGAAAATGATATTTCATTTATCTGATGTTATATACAATACGTAAGAATTTGGCAAAGAAGTAAATATTTATGTATTTCACTGTAAAATTCCATTCTATTGAAAGGGAATAGAAGATTTAAAAACTGTTGAAAGAAAAGGAGAAAGTGTCTGCAATATACTCCATCAATATCGCATGGAGCCCTGACAGTCGTTGGTGATAGTCTGGTGCGTAGCCCCACAGGGTAGGGTAGTCACAACTCAAAACCCACACCAATTAAGTATAACTAGTCATTCTTTTTCGTAACAATGAAAAGTATAATTCTTTTCCCATCTATTGCTCTTGTTAATTCTCCTTACAGTAAATGTGACAAACATAATAGCTAAGGTGTAGTAAAATGAAAAAATAAAGGATTCTATTTGAAAGCAGCACAAACATTAAACTCGTGAGTTATCTTGATTAATTTTCTTCATCATACCCAGTTCACGGCTGCAAGAGATCACATTATTTTTAAATATATAAATAAACCCAAGCCTAAATCTAGACTTATCTAGATTACAGCACACTAGGGAGAAAACAGAGGAGGTCATGAAATCGGAGACTGCTGTTTCTTCTCATAATGTAATTACACTTTTGGCTAATGAAATTACTGCAGTCTCAGAGTAAGGGCTTGCAAGTCAGAGCTCCCACATGCTTGTGAGAGATGGGCTAAAGAAATACTATTTACCATTTCTATCGGAGGGATGCACACTAATCCCCAAGATCCAAGCACAACTTACTTTGTTTCTGAACTCCGAGCAAGACTGAATTTGTGATCAAAGCCCTTTTCTAATTACTACAATAAAAGGAAAATTAGCTTAAGAGGGAGGAAAGTCTGGGAGGGAGAGAAAGAGCGTATCATTCTGCACTGCCAGTACCCTCCAAGAAGCTGAAAATAAACTCGGCATAGCTCAGTGAAGAGAAGCAGCAACAGAGCAAAGCAATGTAAAAGGATGGCTGAGCACTCAAGGCCTCTATTGGTCCCATTTAGGTATTCGCAGCCCTGCTCCAATCTGCACAGATGCTCTTACTCACCATCAGGGGAGTCGTTCCGGTAGACATCTCGAAGCTTGTAAGGGACACACAGTTTAGGGTCTCAGTGGAAAAAAAGTGGAGGAAGCAGTATATTCTGGTCAGAATTAAAAACTCCTGTTCTTGATTCCTTTTTGAGACACTGTGCTAGCATCCTACTTATGGCTGCCCTCAGCAGTGGCTGATGCTTTCCACCACGCCAAGCGTGCCCAGCGAGTTGTTTTTCCTTTTAGGCAAATTAAGAGTGGCAAGGGGAAGATTTTGACCTACAATTGCTGGCCATTCCAGTGCCCTGTATAACACAAAGTATGACTTACCCAGGGGAAATGAATGGAAAACTAAGATTTCTCACTTGGATAAACCTGTCATCCTCTCGTTTTCTATTAAGAGTTAGGGGAAGGGAAAACATATTATCTAGTTGCTGTTACTTGCCACTGGAATAACAGTTTCTAGCTCTTGGTAGCCAACAGCTGGCAAATTCCAAAGGACAGAAAGAAACTCTGCTGACTGCGTCTGAACCAGCGAGTAGTAATGTATGATATTCTGATATCCAAATGATTTCTGTCTTTGGCTAAATATCGGGGGGAGGGAGGGGGGGGAATAGGGAAGTATTCTAAGAAGACATAAAGATTCAGGTGTTACTGTTTTAAATAATATGAATTAAAGACATTAAAGTGATCAACCTGATTAATAGCCAACAAAATACTCTGTTGATTGATAGCCTCATTTCCTGCTTCAAACCTTGCTTTAGGAGACCAGTTGATATCTGAGCTCACACACGTAGCATGGAAGCCATCTGACACTTGGCTTCTAAGCAGTGAAGTCACATGATGATTAACCTATTATCATTGTGTTGGAATAAAACTTACATCCCACTAGAATATGGCCCATGTGGAAGAAAATGAAAAACAACCCCTCTCCTCTTTTTGCCCAAGTTCTTCTCCAAAGCTTTCAGTGTGAATGTTAAACCCAATAAGCTTACAGAAATGAGACCAACTTGCGAGCAAGGAGGCCATTATCACCCATCACATTAAATGAACCAATTTCATTTTCAAATCTAGTTGCAAAATTAGTTCTTGCCTATTAAACAATTCTCAAGAAATTAATGGCAGAAGGTTTTGCTTTGACTGTCATAAAGATCACCAAACCCACTTGTGTTTAAGATGCTAATTACAGGGGCTCAATGCCAAAAAAATAATTCTGGTAAATTAAATCCCATGATTAATTCATAACGTCCATTTTAGCATTAATCCTAGCATTAAGATACAGAGTAGTCCCCATACACACACATACACACATCTCTCTCACTTTGGGGAATAAAGTAATAGTAATTCCTAGGGTCTTTTTTATAACTCTTCATATTTTATGTGCATTATTTAATTAATGTAACTAGATGGTTAATCCATTACTTTGTAGTTCTTGTTTGAGATCTCTGTTAAGGCCCGCAGATTTTAAAAACTCAAAACAAGTAACTTCTCATGCATCAATGCAGCAGAAGTGTTCATGAAACCACAAGGACTAATGGATTTACTGTTGTGTATCATACTCTTCTCCTCTACTGTTCTGTGGACAACATAAATTCTTACCAGTTCATAATTTAAGCTTTAAAAGTAATACCTGGTTATAAATACCCAAAGGACTGCACCAATAGTATATAAAGACAGTAACATCACATACCTGGAAATTTCCTATAGGGTTTCAAAAGGAAATAATTACTGGATGACAGAGATCTTAAATCACTACACCAACATCATGACTCTACTGCTAGCATTCTCTACAATATCCTTGCCAATAAGAGTATAAAGGTTTATATTCCTGTTGGGAGAAACGGGAAGAAACAGTGAATCTTCGATGTCTAAGAAATCTTTTTCTTGTGTCTTCACTTCACTTACCTTGATATAATACAATTCATCACAGGCACATGTGTTTCTTCCTAAGCAGATCGATCAATACAATTTTTTTGAGCCAATGATGCGACAGGCCTTCCCAAATTTAGCTTTTCCATTCATGAAAAAGTGTCCCAGGAAAATATAGTAAAATGAAATAAAACATTAAATGAAGACTTTTCTGTCTGAGCCAGCAAAACGACAGGTGCCAAGAGATTTGTCAAGTACATTATTTACTGAAAAGACAACTGCTCATACCACTAACAGTTTCCTTCAGTTCATAACACATAACACTAGAGCAGCTAATAAGCATTTAAAACACTAGTCCTAAATATTTGTTGATAGTATAATGACTATCATCAGTATAATGTTTTCAACTAGCACTGAAAAAGCCTTTAAACAACTTCTTTATTTAACAACTATCAGTTTTCACTGTCTATTGTACGTGGTTTTCATTGACTCTCTTTAAAATTTATTTAAAGTCAATAGATCAATCACTTCCGTGAAAATATATTCTGAACACCTATTTGAATAAGATACACTTTTACCATGTTTTTGACAACCTATTGCTAACAATGACATGATTATTATTATTCATTTTCTGCTGATATTGTTACTGATTGCTCACTGTAGACAGCACCTTCTGAGGTTTTTTTTCCATTTAGTATCTCAAGTCATATCTAAAGCTGTTCTTTTAGAGCCTCTACATACCGCTTTTTCAAAGTAGCAGGGGCATCTCATCATCTCAATTACTTATTAGTGTTGCTAAAGAATATCATTTCCTCTCGTGGCTGATAAAATATTAATCAAAAACAGGAACAGAGTGATTTCCCAGTGTGGATGTCTTCTAATGGTAATACATGGAGTCTAAGAGAGATCTGGAGGTCACGTAATAGCTCTTGAAGGCAGGGAGGGGCTCGAAGATAGTAATGACATTGTATACTGAGTAATGAGATTGTATTCAAAGAGCACTGGATAGCTTAATTATTGCTGTTCTGTAGAAAAAAATCACAAGTGTGATTACAAGGATGCATGCAAAGATTTATTGGGGATAACAGCATATAACAGAAAAAAAGTCTTTTGTAAACATCTTTGATCCTTGCTATTGCTCAGTATCCAATGTAGGGCCATATAGAGGTGAACTTTCCAAATTATTACTGTGTTTCATGTCCGTGTATCGGTTAATCATAGTAATAAACCAGTAAATAATTATCTGTTCATTCTGCCAGTTATTAAACATCTATCTATCTATCCTGTCTTCAGGTATTTTTGTTCCTATTTTTTTTCATAGGATTTGAAAGAGGAGGGAGGAATTAGAATAAAGAACAGAGAGGCAATTGAAAGATACATGGGAAAGCTATGACAGCTTGGAAAAGAACCTAAACATCTCTGAATATAATATTGTATCACCATGTTCTTCTAAAGTTTTGATGCAAATATTCTTGACTGACTTGGAAAAAATAGTTATACTAAATAACTTCTAAACAAATAAATACTGCAAAACCATGGTCTTTGGTGGTGGTGGACAGGTCTCAACTTGGATCAACCAGTAAACTACTTTTAACACAATAAAGCCACCAATAATAGGAACCACCTTCTAGAAACCATGCCATCAAACAAATACTGTTCAGCTGTGTCTGATGGCAGGAAAACCTACTTAGTACTCAAAATGTCAAACTCCATCAGTCTATGGGCACTAATCACGTCCGGTGGTAAGCATATGTTCTAACTTCTCTAGGAGAACTGCCAGAGCACTTCGCCTGTCAGAGTTTTGAAAAAGAACGGAGGACAATGACATCTACAAAAATAAGGGTATTTTTACCCCTAATAAATATACGTCATATTAGTATCAGCCTTTTGTCTCGCAATACAGTGAATTCTAAAAGCGCTGTAACACTGGACAAGATGAAATACGGCTTGCATCAAAGCTCAAGAACAAATGTCATCTCTTGGCACTTGTGTTTTGTAATTCTTTGAATGCAAGGAGGCATAAAACTGTCCTGTCAGCAGTCAAAAAAAAGAATAAATAAAATAAAACCGTTTTTTACCACAGAATATATACCAGTTCACCTGAGAAAAACTTTGTGCCTTGGAAAAAAAATGAGTATCGCTATCTAAATGGTGAATATAGCGAACAAACATTTAGAACAAGCAGGTAGGAAAGATGGTTAAAAAAAAATCAGTTAAAACTTCATATTTAATAGTAATATTAAGCCCACAGCACTTTTCAGCTATGAATCTAAAAACATTCTACAAATATAAAAGTGCAATTTACTTGCTTTCTGGTCATATATAGGTAAAACTGAGAAACTAAGATACAAATTCACTCATACAAAGTCACTCAAACAGGTCAAAGCCTGGGTCAGGAATGGAATGAAGGTCACTCGACATTACTCCAATTTAGAATCCATTTTTCTTCTATTTTGCATGGCACACGAGCTAATTCACGATTCAGAGAAAAGGCTAAGAACACATAAGCAGGAAAAGTACACAGGCAGAAGTAACAGCAAAGTTATTTCAAAATATGCAAAAGTCCCCTTTCACTTACATTTATTCTATGTAGGAAACTATTTTTGCATGGGAATTGTTTACTGTTCATCTAAATTAATTTTCCTCCAGGAAAACATAAAGAATAATTTTTTTCATTAAAAATTCAGCGTTGTCTCTGGATGATTTTTGCACTACTAATTTGGGATCCAGTTCTGGTACGGGCACGACATCTCCGTTAAGGGTTCTGAGAGCCTGCACCTAACATCAGCGAGGCTCGAGTCTGCTCAGCATCCTGAAGCAATAGTCCTTAATGAGAAGAGGAGCGTGGGTGGTGAGCTGGTTTTGATAAGTAGTAATAGGATGAGCAAAAAGTAATATACCGACGGTTGATATATTACTTGACATGTCAATTGTTGGAGAGTTGCTGTATTGAATTTGTACCTACAGCAAACACAATACACAAGATTCTAATATACTGCGGTGTTTGCTACATATTTTCCAAGTGATTGTATTGACTTTGTAAACAAAGATTATATGAAAAAATAAAGACTCCTGTACCATATAATATTTACCAAGCGAACAAATCTATCATAGCTGGAAATAAAAACACAATTTCACCAGTGTCAGGAAAGGAGGAAATAAATTGACCATTTGAAATGAGATCAGGTACTTCAGTTCGGATGCCAGGCACCTAAGAGAGTCTCCTTCTAGTGCAACAGTTGATTATTATTTTAGTTTTAAATATTGCAGGGAGGAGAAGGAGAAGAGGAAGGAGGGAGTATTAAATGCTTAGAGTGAGCAGTTCAGGTATTTCAAAAATCAAAATGAAGTAAAATGAGAAATTTAAACTATCCAGGTCTAATTTTCCTCATAACAACGCTAGTTCATTTCCCATAGGAGTAATACTAAAAGACCTCCAACTAAGTCCAAAAATCACTTTTTTTTGACTTTTACAAAAGGTTGCATTGGTTAGATATAGAGAAATACTGAGATGACATCAATCTTTAAGTTATATTAAACAGCATTTTAGTCTTTGTCCACACACTAGCACAATAATGAGGCAAACAGAAGGGACAGAAGAACCTGTTACAAAAATTAGTGAAGTGCTGTGGCAATTCAAATGGAGATGACCCAGCCAGGCGGTCAAGATAAGCCTTCACTTAATTCTTCCACAGCTGGAAGAGCAACAGCCCTCAGGAGTCACTCCTATTTCTCCCTCTCACTTCTTTCCTGCTGGTTCTCCCGCTCTCATTTTCCCTTTCTTATCACTTCAGCTGAGAGTGCCATTATCAGGGAGTTCAGGAAAAACAAACCCAAAACTTATGGTCACGTCTGCATTACTGTCGCTGCTGTCTTTGTATCTGTATAGGTGCACCAGAGACCAAAGTAGCTGAGGCTACCATGGGAGGTTTAGGCTGGACATTAGGAAAAAATGTTTCACTGAAAGAGTCATCAAACGTTGGAACAGGCTGCCCAGGGAGGTGGTCGAGTCACCATCCCTAGATGTGTTTAAAAGTCGTGTAGATGTGGTGCTTGGAGACACGGTTTAGTGGCAGACCTGGTAGAGTAGGGTCAATGGTTGGACTGGATGATCTTAAAGGTCTTTTCCAACCTAAACGATTCTATGAGGCAATTCAGCAGCACGGAGCTCCGCTTAGCCTGCCATCCCCACCCACCTGGCTTATCCCAGTCCTTCTGGGGGACAACCTTCCCTCAGCACCCCGCTTTTGTGGCTGCACTTTGGGCAGCAGCTGAACTTAAATGCATCCTTACGTGTTGGCTGGTCTGTTTTTGAAGAATCAAAACATAAGCAAAGGCTTCAAATTAATATCGGGGCCTTAAGAAAACATGCCAAATTGTTTTTTTAAAAAGAATCAGAATTACTTCTGGAATAATGTTAATGAAACAAAGTTGCGTTCTTGAAACACAGAATATATTTCAAATAAATAACCTTTTTCTTTATTTTGTGGACTTAGACCAGTGTTCAGATTTTGTAAAATACTTTACAATAACCAGTTCTCATCATGAGATTGTTTCAAATACCTGCTAGGGCAGAAGATTACTGCTAACAACAGATCTGTGAAAATAAAGGTCTATGCTGGACTTACTAGAAGATTCTAACTTGACAGCAGAAAAGGTATTTTATATTTGCTCCAAGTACTTTCTCTAGAAATGAAACTATTTCAGAAAAAAAAAAAAAAGTTCTTTCTTTTAAATAAAGATTACTTTACATGGGATTTCCCTCCTCCAACACCATCATTGACACAAATTTTACCTATTACCTTATCGGACTCTTTTTCTTTGTTCAGCTCAGCTGAATCTCAGGGATATCTATAGAATTCAGAAGTTTTAAAGCTGTATGTTTAGGCTTGAAGCTAATATTGGAAGTCTGCTCTTTAGAGTGCCAAAATCTTTGTAAGCAACATATTTTCTTAAGTAAAAGAGAGCGGTGCCACCCTAAACATTCCCCACACAATAAAACATATATAGGAAAGGAACACAGTAAGCAAACTGTCATACGCGGCGCACTGTATTTAATATTCAGATCAAGGCATCTCTGTCTCATCCCAGCAAACCCTTTTGACAAAAGCCATCCAATGTCTGCCAGCAGTATTGAGTCCAGCTGAGGACAAATTTCAAGATGAACCTGAAATCAATTTGCCATCAAATTTTCATGCTTCTCCCAGACTATCTGTGGCATTTTAATTACAAGCACCCTAGGCGGGGGGTACTACAGATATTGACACTTAGCTCCTACAATAAACTTTATTGGCAACCTCTGTCTGAATGTAGTACTCAACTAGAATAACAAGAAATATATGAGGATATCTAAGCAATAAGGTGGCAGAATCACTTTGGAGTGGTTTTCTTCCAAATGGTGGACATCTCTACTAAAGAAACTTTTCTGGATTAAAATAAACATCTGTTTGATGGAAAATTCACTTTTGTAATGAGCTTGTACGAGATCCCAAGTCCTTCAAGAAGATAAGCAACATTTGGTTTCTTCCCCTTCCAATTTAATTTGGTGGCGTTCTTATCTAACATTTATAAATTTTGACGTAGTCCCTGTTAGCAAATGGGCTCAAGTTAGGTCAGTGACAGGCTACGCAATCAGGGAATGTCTTTACATCTGTTTCAATTTCTACTCCTCCAGGTTTCTCTGCACAATTTATAAGGGCTACATATCTTAGCAACTAAGGATCTAAACTGGAGAGGAACCAGCGATTTGCAAGTTCGGCAATATACGATTCGGGGCTTTTTTAGCAAAGCTATTGAGAAGCAGTATGCATACATGCAGTGTCTTATTGAGCACAGTGAGGGCAAGGTTGCTTGCAAGCCAATTTTCCTCACTATGAAGCGTTTAGGAGAAGGAAAGATTTATAAAAGAGACATTTAGAGAGGTTACCATGCCGATAGGAGGGTGGTTTGCTATACACGGTTAGGGGAGACGTAGAGAGAAGGAGAAGAAGGCAAGGTCACTCCAGCCTGATTACAAATTTGAAACTTATAAAAGCAGCCTGTAGTTGCAACAAGAGGGTAAATACAAAAAACACGCGGAAGAAGACATAAAATAAAAGATTATCCCACAACGTTACACCCCGATACAAGAAGAGAGGAAGCGCGTGGCACACGTAAAAGACTGTGACAGCTGAAAAAGATGCACAAATTAAAAACTGTCGGATGCTTTATTCAGGCGTGGTTTGCTATTTCTTAAGCTGCCAGGTTCCTGCACGATGTCAGCAGCAAACAAGCTGCTTTATAGGGGATACCAAGGGGTCTGAATTATTGGTTATGCTGGAATCCCAACGCAAAATGCACAAAGCTCACAAACAAAGGATTGTAATACGAGGAAATTATACAAATTAAAGAACAGGACCATATGACACATTAGGCTCCCAGACCCCATTTACTCAACTGAAGTAGTATTCTCTATTTGTGTCCATTGCTCACGTATGAAATTCAGGGTCTAACTGAAACCGATTACCTTGAAATGCAGAGTGCCACCTACATCGCTGCATAAAAGCTGCTGGTGTTCCACCAGACAATAAAAAAATAAGAATTAGGTTTCATTGCGGATGTTTCTTGCAACATTAAAACTCAGTTATGTTCTTTGCTCTGAGTATAAAACATAACATTGAAAAAATAAACAACAACAACAACAAATTCTACCTAAATATTGATCAAAACATTTACTTTTACAAACTGTAGCGAAAAAGGCAGTCTCTTACGATCTCAGTCATTTTTCAGAGTTCTCAAATGGTTTTAAAACACCCTGATGAGACAAGTACTGCTCTTACAGCTACGTGTGTATCGCTTTGCTTATCCCCGGCACAGTCTCCAGCGTGAGAGAAGAAGAGCAGCCAGAGCGGCAAAGGCCGCGGGGAGAAATGGGGGCACATTGCCCACAGGGCCGGCAACTCCCTTGCCCCCTGCACCTCGTCAGGGGTCAGCGCCTGCCTCGATGAGAAGTCCGTCAAGCCTAAGCAGAGATCTTCGCGCATCTCATTCAAAAGGTGTCACATGAAGTACTATCAGGCTTTTTTTTTCTTTAAAACCAAATTTGTGGGGTTTTTACTGTGAAAGGTCTAGAGTCCGTTCCATTCCTCTAAGCAGTGAAGTCAAGACAAGGTTTTCCTTAAAAACCCGAGCGAATGCAAGTGCCTCAAAACTTAAAGCATTTTCAGCCCGTACATAATTCCATCTCACGGCACGGCTCCGTTTACACTATTCATTCAACGAAACATCCCACTTCGAGAACAGGATTCCGCGTACTCCTTTCAGCTACACCCCTCCCCTTCCCCCCCAGCAGGGCGGTGGGGCTGTCAGGACACACACACCCCCACCCCAGCCGCAGGCGCTGCGCGGCGTCCCGCGGGTGCGGAGCCCCCCGCCGGCCGGAGCGGCGGCCGAGCCGCGCTGCCCCCTGGCGGCCGCCGGCGGGACCCGCAGCCCCGGCCCCGGCCCCGGCTCGGCTCTCGCCACCCAGCCGGGCAGCCCAGCCAAAAACCAGCCGTGCGCAGCGCTGCCGCAGGGCGTGCTGTCCATAGGATGTGGGCATACGTGTAATTTGGGGGGGAGGGTGGAACTGCCTATTTCTCTATGCGTTCTCCCAAAATCAATTCAGTTTTTGTTACTGACCGTGTGAACACACGTCACGCGGAGGTCACTTTTTTATTCCACGCCTGGCCGTTGATACAAAGACTGAAATATTAACTTCATTCGTGTAACCGGATAGCAAACATAGGAACAAAAGTCAAAGTTGGCTGCCAGCTCCCCCCGGGGATGTTATATACAGAAAAATAATCAATATGTTAATTACTTTATTTTAAATACATTGTGCCCATGCTGAATCCAGTTGTTTTAAAAGACGTGAAAGAAAAGCTCTATAAAGTTAACCCTTATTAAGTATTTTTCTGCTAATAACGCACTAGCATAAACTGGCCTCATGGCTTAAAACCCGACTGTGAATCTGACCGTCCATCGGGTATTTGCTGTGGGCATCCCGCCGCTTCTTAAACGAAGCGTTAGCCTGAGCCACAAAGAATAAACAAAGATTCCCAGGATGATTTTAAACGCTTTTGGGATATACACCCCTTCAATAATCGAACTAATAGATTTCAAATGTGAACACGGTTTGGTGAACATACCCTTTCAATTAGTTTTATTTTAGTATAAATATGCCAGCAATACGGAATCTAATGTCACATCGGGAATTTCCTGAAATGGGGCACGGCTGCTATTGAAGTTATCTGATTCGAGCTTTTAGCCAGAGTTCCCCACACAGAGCGAGGTATTCCCATTTGGAAGTGACTGCAGTTATCGGTAGCCAAGAACAATACGTTGTTTAAGCCACTCCCTGTGGCATAAAGAGCTCAAACGCCTTAAAAAATTGGTGCGTGACAGCTAATTCGCCCAAACTTCGTTTTACACACCCACACATACTGCATAAGGAAACCCAGTTAATATTTGTGCTGCGCTTTGAAGATGTAAAGTGTAAATGCTTTTATTACTAATAAACAGCATTGTTCATAGATCAGCACCGAAACTTTAATGAACCCCTGGATATCGAAATACATGTTACAAATCATTGCGTGAAACTGTTTTTAACTTCAGACTCCCCCAGGAGGAAAGAAGGATTTAAGTTTACGCTCATTTTAGGGTGCCACGTGGAAACAACTGGCTTGTTTGAGACAGTTTATTTCAGGTATTTCGGGCATACATTAAGCTGACCTATAACGGGAATACACGTACATGTGTTACATCGACTACCGAGTGCATTGCTAGCACACAGTTTTGTGCACTGGGAAAACCTGGTGGCTCGAGGAAAGTCATTAGCTCGCTGTGGGTCAGCTCCTCCTGCTGAGTGACCCAGTAGAAACTCCAGCATTTCAGGCCCAAAATAAACTAAATGTAACAGAGCTGGGATAAATAGCTATCTCAGGATAAAGAAGGGAAATTGCAGAAGCATTGCAAATGCTATGAAATACTGTAAGAAGGAAAAAATGCTGGGTTTATGTCTCTCTGAAAAAAATTAGGAAACACCAACAAGAAACGTACTGACAACATTTCTGCTCTTTCCAGCTTTCCTTCCACAAAACATTCGGTTTAATAAACTGCTCTGACATAAAGCACATCAGCTGTATAATCTGAGAGAGTTAATAATGGAACAGCTCCAAATCCTACGTTCCCTCAAGTTTTTGAGATTTTTTACTCATCCAGTATCTTGTACAATGTACTGACACGTGTTTCGTACATTCGGTACAGACTAAAATGAATTTTGCATGCAAGGCTATGCATTTTCATTGTCATCAAGAAAAGTTAATTACTGAATAAATTGCAAGTTCAGAAATATAATGCATTAGGACAGAACCTATCCTTTTTGCCTGAAGAACCTATTAAACTTCATCTCTTCGTTAGCACACTAAAAATCTTAATTAGCATTTTATTTTGGACAAATCCTTGCCAAGCCTGCACTGTCTGTTGCAAATATAAAAGGACAGAGACTCAGCAGATGAGGGTTTACATGCGAACACTGCATCATTTTTGAGTATTCCATAAAACCTGACAATATAATCTCCGACTTAAGAAACCAGCAACTGTGAGCAGTTTTTCTGCTTGTCTGTATTCCACTCAGCTCTGAATTCCTTTTCATTTATCAGCCAATGGGCTGTTAAAATGTTATATATAGTTAAAATCTTATAACTTTGTGGTTAACTGTGCAACTTATAACCGTGTGGCTAACCTGAGCTCCTACCAAAAAAAAAAAAAAAAGGCATTTTTGGTCTTTGCTGTGTTATAGGCACAAATTCCATCTCATTGTCATAGATTCCCAGTATAACTGTCAGCAAATATACACAAGATTGAAAACGATCCAGCAACTAATCAAGTTTTAACATTTAACTTGATGAATTTCAAGTGAGTTTGTCTTTTAGGTTTTGGGTTGTTTGTTTCTTCCTTCAGCAGAAGAAGCAAACGCAACGCTTGGGGCACGATACATACTAGGAAAAAATGTACTTCACGATTTCACCGGGCATTTCCGAAGAACCATTACTTTGTGGATTCTGGGAGTCAGCTTTTTCAAACGATTATTACAACACAGGAGGAGGTGTGCAGGCGCAATCCCTCTAAGGGTTAGTCCTGGTAAGACTAACAAGCTCACAGCCCTGTGCCACCCAACCTCTCCTCCTGTTAACTCGCTCCCTCACCTGACCCACCTTCTTGCCTGGTTTCTGCCCAGCCGCATCGCGTCCATGTCCACAGATGTGCCGGTCTCCCATAGGCTTTTGGATCTGAGGAAGTTTTGACAAAGCCATACCTCCTTCTAAGCAGCAAGTATTGCTGGCTGAAGCCTTTCCCTGTCTCTAAGGTATGGCAGAAATAACCGTAAGACTGTCTTCCCCTTGTCAGTACGGCACCCGGATCATACTGGCACGTCTAAGTACACTCACCCCCAACTGGAACAACGCAGCAGAAGAAAAAGGGGTCCCCAGGACAGTAATCTGTAAAGATCACAGCGTTTTAGAAAAACAGAGGGACAGAATCAGCCTGGACAAAACAGCTGTTTGCCAAAGAGAAAAGGGTGGAAAATGAAAATATTTTATTAACGCCATTTCTCTCCTGGTTTCGCCTACTTAAGTCAGGCAAAGGAACGGGCAGTTCCTCTCTCCTAGTCCTCCAGGGACACACAGCATCTGAAAGGACAGTAAAGGATCCTGTTACCAGCTCCCCACCAAACAAGGGGTAGCAAGCAGAGCACGTAGAAATAACGTACGGCACAAGTGTTTCTTCAAGGAGTCCATTGAACTCCTGCAGAAACTCAGGAGACAACGCATTTCAAACGAAAGTACAGAAAAAGCTTAGAAAGAACATTAAAAACCAGCACGACTTTCAAAGACAAAATGAATAACTAAGTACTTGTGCCACCAAGTGTGCGTTCAAAGAGTGTACAAAGCCGCTCATCGGCAAAGGAAGAGGATCTCACGGATCTCGGACTGATTTTACCCTGCCTGTCACGCAGCCACAGAGTGGGAGTAGGTCAGATGAGCCCAGGTTCTTCTCTCGGAAAAGACAAACTGACAAGACTGACTAAATGTCCTCCTTTGCTGAACAGACAGTAGCTACAGGGAGCAGGAAAACAGGGGATTTTTTTATCGAGGATAAAAAAAAATATTCAAGGAAACACCCAGCAGAAGTACCTTTCATTTAAGTCCGGTTGCGCATTTCTCTGGCCGCGTGTAGTGAGTGCCGGTGTGCTGGGCAAGGCAGGAGTCTGGCCTGTGGAGGAAGATTCCTTTCTGACCGAGAAAAGGGAATGGATTTGGTGTGGGAGAAGGCGAGGAAGCATGAGACTTGATTTTTTTTTTTTTTTTTAATTCAAGGCAGGGTTTGAAAAAGATCCAGATTTGAAAGACATCTGACTTTCACACCATTTTCCACTTCTTGATGAAAATCATTCAAAAACCATTCAATGAAATTGTTGGATCTTTTTGCTTTAGGTCCTTCAGTGAAAAAGCCTTCTTTTTTTCTTTGCTTTTGTATTTTACATTTTTGAATGGGTTTCAAGGTAGAACAGGTAAAACTAATAAAAAGCACTGGGGGAGGGCAATTGCAGTGTTCTCAGAGTCAACAGATGATCATAACTTTTTTAACCCTAAATCATTTTGGAATCTAAGACAAGCGCATAAAGGGACATTTTGAAGGTGTAAAAGGAGTGGAAGCTGGTTTCAGCGCAGGTAAGGTTGATGGTAGTTTAAGACCTCTTGAGAAGCAGCTGATTTCTGACCTTGGTAAGAAAGAGAAGTTTAGTAAACTAACACATTTCTTTAAATTAGGGCGTTCAGCAGCACAGTTAAGCCTTCGAATCGCCAGGAAGGTTGGTGTCGGGGGCGGCAGTTGTTTTTAATGCATTCTTATCCCCAGGGTCCCTCTGTATGGGCAAATGAAAGCTGTAATGACCCACTGCATAAATTAGATCTCTCAAAGACAAAATACAAGAGCAGATTGACGCGTAAAGACAAAATACAAAAAAGCGTAAGCAAGGGCATAAAATAGCGGGATAACTGCAAGGCCATAACCACATCTTGATGTGAGATTACAGACTTGCGGAGCTTAACATCTTGTTTTGAAGATGGTGCTCAAGGAAAGACTTTTAAACCTGTATATTAAAACTAATGAGCTAAATAGGCCATGCATTAAAAAACTAAAATCTGGTGTCATTCTTGGAAGAGTGAAGACAAGCACGATCATTTTTTGCTCCCCTGAATGTTGAATTACAGTGATTAGATTCCTCTACAAGCTGCATTAATTTGTTATTTGCATGGAGACAGTGTAATAGGAAAACATTTTCCACATTAGTGCAACAGACAGCTTTTATGCTTGAGCTCTATAAAGAATAAATTTGCAATTTTCCAGAAAGAAATAAGGTAATGAATAACTGGAATTCCAGTGTGGGAATACTACTTCTCTGTACAGTAGCCATTTCCATTAAAGGTACAAGATTTGAGACTACACCATTTTCATTGCTGTATCCTAAGAGGCATTGGTTTGCTTGAGCCATGCGGTCAGATATTTTCAAATCATGTAAGAAAAAGTGAAATTTTAATAATCAATAAAGACAGTCAGGTCTCAAAAGAAGACTTAGTAAAACCAGCCTGACATAAAGAAATATGTTAAAATAGGCATAAATGACTCATGATTCATATTCCATATTCTTAAACACGTTCAGACCCAAACTGTGGACGTAATATTTTCTTGTTGCAATCCAGCAGTGCTTTTGGCATTTTTATTTAGCAAGACCATTAATACGGACTCTTTTTTCCTGCTGCAAAAATCTCACTATATTTCATACAATCAAGGAAGGGACAGAGGTAGCTAAAAGCCAAAATTAAGGATAATGGCTCAAAGTCTAATGCGCTATTTTATTGACTTCAGTGGGGGCTGAATTTCACAGACTTTTTTCCATCTTGTAAGCAAATAAATAAGCAGGCAACTGTTGTTTCATGCTACCAGGAAAACTGCTGAAGTGTTTACACTAAGTTATTTAGCGTTATCTGCTGCTATATTAGGTGATTAAATCCAAAACATATAATCAGTTTTTTTCTTCACATTCTCTTAGATGGCAGACGCCACTCTGTTTATTCCAATTCCCTTTGTAGAAACTTCTGATTTTTTCAATTAATTTTTAATAATTTTAACATAACACAGTGCTTAAAAAGATAACGGTGTAGCATAAGGGTTCAATATTGAGATACAAAGAGCTTTCCACAAATGCAGATGTCCTACATCTTCAACCTACTGTAGCTGAAGACAACCACACCACCCCTGCTGCAGGACTTTCTCTCTTTTTCAATTAACATCAGTGGGCTATAGTTAGTATTTTTATTGTTTTAGTTCAGATGCTTATTCTGAAAGTAGAATTGTATACTAAATGCAAAACGGTGATAAAAAAGAAAAAAAAATAACTTGAAAAGGTTACTGAACATCAAGATAAAGCGAAATAGAAATAGCTTCTAGAAAACTAATATTTGTATCCCTATAGTGTTAATTATGCCCTGGATTTTAAGGAGATTTTAAATTGCCTCTTTCAACAGATGTTCTCTTAAAAGAATGGCTTATTTGGGAAATGATAGGTCTTTGTCAAAGCTTACCCAGTGGAATACAAAAATTAGTACCAACTAACTGTAGCCCCAAGTACTACAAACTCTTTATTCCCAACAACAATATGCCACCCCTGTTAGCAGCTAGCTTACTGATTTTATGTGAGCTATCTTGAGCCGCTATAAAGAAAGAGCAAGTTCAACTCCACTGGTTAAGTTGATATGCTTCCTCCTTCAGAGCTGTCCGTAGTGAAATCAGTCACACATGTGAAAAGTGGTTTGATGACCAAAAAAAAAAAACCCCAAACCAACACACAAAAGTCATTCAACCCCCAAAGGATACCCTAAAGTCTGCCCCCAGGCTGCCTCTTCCCTTCCTTCGTCTTCAAAACAGGAAGATAATTTACAAAAAGTGATCAAAGATCACTAAACTTCTGATAGTTACGGATATTTATTTCATAAACATAAAGCCTCAAAAGAAAAAAAAGAATTAAAACTCTGTATGATTTTTTTTAATGCAATGCTGTATTTTGGATGTTTTAAGCAACAATAGAAAATATCTCTTAAAGCAGATTTCAGACAAGCAGATGTGGATATTCTCAATAAAATCCTGATTCCTAGAGTTAGACTCAGGAATGAGAAATTTACTATTCTAGCATAAATCAAATTTAATCAAAACAATGAGAATCATAGATATTAATTTTCACAATTAATTTCTCACATTGTGAATTAAATCCAGAATTATTCTAGCAGATAAATTTGAACAGTCTTTTCTAGTTTCCACATCAGGTAACCCACTTAGAATTAATCCAAGTTGCTATCGCTATGGAGTGCAACTCTTCATGCACTTAGTTGGTCACCAGTTTCCTGAAAACAAGTAACTGTACGCTGAGAAAACGGTAACAACGCAGGAGGATGAAAGACCTTCTCCAGAAATAGCCTCTGTATCGTAATCTCAAATGTAAACAGTAGAATGGGCAACCAAATGGGCCTTGTGTTAAAACGCACACTTTTTGGCAAAATTATTTTGGTAAGAATTGTGACCTTAATTGAACTGCAGTTTCAAAAGATACGTATGTGGTGTCCTCCTGTGTCAGCAGCAGAACTTCCGTGACCTTAAAGGGGCCGGGATTTCAGCCCATACTTACCCTCACATGCTTCTGGGTTATTTTCCTGAACTAACTCAGTGGGATGGATCTGCTCCTTTTTAATAACACCAGCCACTTCCTACCTATTTGGCATTCATCCTTAGAATATAATAGGTTTGGTACTGCCTTTTTCATTTTCGAATTCATGGTTGCTTGGTGGTCTTAATTTTCTCAGAGTATTCAAAGATGACAGATTAATAGGTGGTTCTTTGCAACTATGTGGGCAGATCTTTAATGGAGCTCATTAGTTTATATTAGTGAATAGTGTACAGAGATGTGGAAGCTGTTCCTAGAGGACAACACTTCTACAGCCAAATAAAAAAAAAAAAATTAACAAAAATTAAAATCCTCCCTTCTATTAAATAAACACCAATTATGTCAATTTATGTGAAGAAGAAACAAAGTAAATTATTTATTCAGTATAAGCATTAAAGACAATTCCAAAACCTATTTTGGTGCTACAGCGGGCTTTTTAGCTGCAAAATTCAGCTGTCCTTAATACCAGCAAAAGGGAATCTTTTGAGATTTCCCAAGCATACCCTGTACATCTGTTTATTGTCTAGCACACTTAGTGGTATAACAGGCTGCTGCTCAACCCAGCAGAGAATTCTGTGGGATCTCCTATCGTAATAAGCCTTGAGCTAGGAATGGATTATGAAAAAAATAATAATCACAACATTAAATGCAAGTCGAGCTTGGCAATCCACCAAAAAACCCTGGACATTTATATTAACATGGCACACATAAAAGGATTTCATTTTACACAAAACATTTTTTATTTAACTTTATTGGACTTTTTTCCAGCACCTGCTTAGGTTTCCAGGTAACCATGAAGTTTAATAAACCTGTACAATGATAATTAAACACTGTAAATAATTTATCTGCTTAATCTTCCTAACTGGCCTCCTAGTTCTTTGTAGAAAAGTGATCCTCGCTGACATTCTGAATGAGGTTGGCAAAATAAGTGCAGTGAGGAGCGGTAGCCTAAAGTGGATTTGCTCTCAATAATGTATGAAGCCACATGCCGGGCAGAGGAATCCTCACAAAAGCGGTACCACGGCAATCTGTTCCTTTCATCTGCAGCCAGCATTTAAAGTGAAGGTGCTGCTCCGAATCAAAAGCACAATCATTCATTTGTGAGCAGATGTCCTTCACACGGCAGGCAGCGCTTTTTCAAAACAGAGCTGAACAAATGCACCGCTGCGAGACAAGTTCCCCTACCCATTAAAGAAAGAACACAGTATATATTAATTTAGCAGGTTGTTGAATGTTTTAAAGTAGAATTTATGAAGCAGAAAAAGCATGCGGTGAAACAAAATGGCTTTCAAACTAAAATATGAAAAAGCTCCCCTAGTTATTCATTTGCAAAATGCAAAAGTCCAAGGCTCATGACAATAGTTTACGCAGGAAATAAGCTGAAATGTGAGGTGTGTGATTTTCCACACTACACTCAGATTATTAACTGAAAGAGGCCATTAATTTGAGAATGTGTGTGTGACGGTAAGATTGCATGTATATGTATTCCGTGTTCACATTTGTTCATAGAATTCAGGCTTAAATCAAAGCGAAAGTTGTTTAAAGCTGTTGGGACTCTGCACCATTTAGCAGAGTAAACCCGAGAGCCGCTAAGAAAGTGAGTTCTGACACTTTTGGTTAAATAGATTTTTTTCTACTTCCCTCTGCATGCACCAACTTTTTTTGGAGAGTATTCCTTTTTTGAATAAAAACTTCTGGACGTGGTCCACGCACACTGTGCTAGCCAGAAGGGCTCACGCTGACTCCTGTGTGAGCCAGACTAGGATCTTTGTTATGAAAATTACGGTGGTTGCTCTTTCAATGTTTGGAGCACATGCCTAGTATACACATTAAAATATATATTATAAAATAACACACAAAACCTTTAATCCTTACTCCTAATAATTCAAAGCTCCAAATTCAACCACCACCAACCCCCAGTCACAGCAGCTGTAAACGCCGTTTCTATTGATAGCAACAGTATGTGTGTCGATAGCAACCCGAGCTTCCAAAAGCAAGCCGTTATCAAATGAAGGCACGCAAGTCAAACTCTTCTGCAACGACTAAGAGGAAGAGGCAGCTACACCCCGTCCACGTATTGTTTTATAAACATCTATTGGTTAGGTAGTTCCCCTGGTTCCTTTCTGCAGTCCTCTTCTAAGAAGGAGAAGCAAGCTATGAGATCCACACCACCACTTTCGCCACGGCTTCCCCAGTCCGCCCAGTCGCCCGGTCCCACCTGCAGTGGCGGCCAGGCTGCGTAACACCCTCCCACCCATCACCCGTGCACGTGTGCCCTGACACCCCCCTGCAGGTTTTGCTGGGCTCACTCGGTACCCGGGCACACCCAAACACGCATCCAACCTTCAGAGCTACCCGCCGTTGCCAACAAGAGCCGCATCTTTTCTTTCCTGCTTTCCTCTCTCCCACAACACGGCTTACAAGCACATCAATATTTACAATTACTTTATCCACATTAAACAAACACGCCGAGTTTTGCTGCCCACACAGAAAAAGGCTGATTCCTTCTTGCAGAAACATACCATTACTAGCAGTACAATCATTGCGAGGCGTACTGCAATTTAAGCCTGAATCTCTGTTTATATATGCGTGATTATTATACCAGGAGTCATTTGTGGATCGCGCACAGATAAAAATGCAGCTAATAACTCTTACTGTAATGATTAATCAATTTATGAATATATTATTTAAACTAATAGTTCAGGTAGGGTATCTTAAACAAGTTACAGAGTACATCGACCAATTCAAATACCAGCTACTAGATCAATAAGAAACTAGAAGTAACTCTAGGGAATAGGTACACTTGCATAAGAAACTGTGAATTTTTAAAATCCCTCTATTGGGAGAACAACCTCATCAAAAATAATTGCTTTAGGCCATTATGTTTGGATTTTGGCAAACCGTATGGTAAACTAGAAATTGAAATAAGAATTTTACACTGTGTAACAGACTACTTTTATACTATTTGTATATAGTAAAAAAAATTTTTTTTAAACTAGTCAAAGAAAAACCAATGCCTGATACTTCTGTTTAGTTTTTCAACTCATTAGTATTCAAAATACAACCTGATTTATGTAACATGTGAATACACCGTCAAGAGTATGCCCTAGACTCAATATAAATGAAATGTATTCATTTATAAACATAAAATATTTTTCTCCTACAGTTTACAAGAGACAAAAAAAAAAAAACTTTAAACCAAGTATTTTTAAGGCAAAATTTAAAAAAAAAAAGCAAACCAAAGCAAAAATTAAACAATCAGCAAACCAAAAGGAAAAAATTAAACAAACAGCAAAACAAAAGGAAAACCTTATTTTTTCATAACACATTTCAGAAATCGTTAATCCAAGTACAAAAGAAATCTGTGTAACACAGAATAATAAACAGATGTTTATCTAAACATCACCAAAATGAAGTTCCTTATATGCATGTTCCAGGTATAAACATACATATTAGAGAGTCAAATGGGGCCAGCAAACGGCACACACAGTACTGGAGGTACCTAGTTAAACCTGGCAGTTTAGCCTGTTGGCAACCACCATGAAAAGGTCTCTGTACTTGATTTAGTACGTTTTTTAATCTGAATGTATAACCGTAATCTTTCAAAGCAGGATTTTTAATTAAAGGTACCAAGTGCAAATTCACTAAGTAAGCCGCTGCCCTCCACTCCCTCTGATGCTAAAGGTGTGCTTTATCTCCGTTTCAAGTGATACTGCATTTTAAAAATTAATTAGTAGCTTGCAAGAACAGCCACACATTATTGAGTAAGTAACAGCATTTAAGTGAAACAGATGAAATATTGGTAAGCAATGCAGACCACAGTATAAGTACGTGAAGGGGGTCATAGGCTAATCCCTATTGATTTTCCAAGTACGCGTACAGCACCGCTGGGAAAGGCCAGTTCTGTTGGCAATCAGCTAGCACAAATACATTATAAATCTTACTGTCCACCTTCACTGATCAGTGTCACTTACTTCCTCCGCTAAAGACCGTGAGGAAACGACAACAAATCCACTGACAAACAACCAGCAAAGAATTTCAAAACCTTTTTCCCAGAGCACAGTTTCACAAGGCTTGTGATGTACGTAAGGTAAAACAGAAAGAGGTCTCAAGCAGCAACCTGGCACTTGTAATAGCTGTTCAAAGAAATAATCCACACGAAAACTGCTGGACCACAAAGGGGAGGAACACAAATAATAGCAAACAAGTCATTCACATTAATCTTACAAACTAACATGAAAATTTGGAGCAAATACTTTGCATGGGCCACGTGGTTTCCTGTTGATGGAGGGAACTGAAACACGTTCATTTCCCAAAGCCGAAGCCGATACTGCCCTAGCAGGGAAGGAGCAAGCAGCCCCATTGTCCCAGCATCGAAGCAACCAGGAAATAAGTGTTTCACCTTCGTGACGACTAAAATCCTTCCTCATATTCCGCAAATCTTTCATAGAGAAGGATTTAACAACTATCTCTACTTCTGAGTCCTCCTGTGTTGATGCTACCCGAGAAGGATCCTCTCCTGGATCTACTTTAGAAAGACTTCCTCCTTTATCTGTTTTAAAAGGTCTCTTTCCCTTGGCTGGTTGAGAAG